>ML106274.1:0-42638 GCA_003697995.1 Taxidea taxus jeffersonii | reverse complement strand
CCAGCTGCTGCAGGTCCCACAGGTCCTCCAGGAAACAGTCCAGCAGCCGTGGGTCCCACAGGACCTCCAGGAACAACCCAGCAGCCACAGGTCCCACAGGTCCTCCAGGAAACTGTCCAGCAGCTGCGGGTCCCACAGGTCCTATAGGGGACAGCCCAGCAGCCATGGGTCCCACAGGTCCTATAGGGGACAGCCCAGCAGTCATGGGTCCCACAGGTTCTCCAGGAAACAGTCCAGCAGCCGTGGGTCCCAGAGGTTCTCCAGGAAACAGTCCAGCAGCTGCAGGTCCCACAGGTCCTAGAGGGGACAGCCCAGCAGCCGCGGGTCCCACAGGTTCTCCAGGAAACAGTCCAGCAGCTGTGGGTCCCACAGGTTCTCCAGGAAACAGTCCAGCAGCTGTGGGTCCCACAGGTCCTATAGGGGACAGCCCAGCAGCCATGGATCCCACAGGTCCTCCGGGGGACAGCCCAGCTGCCATGGGTCCCACAGGTCCTCCAGGAACAGCCTCTCACGAGTTCTGAATGTCTGTTAATCCTTGGGCACGCCCAAATCAGCTTCTTCATGATGTGGCAGGGGCGGGGGAAGGCCGGCAGTCCAGCTGCCAGTGATCTCACAGGTCCTCCGGGGATAGCACCTTGATGGGCCTGTGGCTCAGCAGGTACCTGTTCAAATGGCTCTTGTCATGCCACACAGTCTGGATCCCATTAGCCATGTTGACCACCTCCTGGTGACAGGCCAAGGTCAGTCAGTGAACCTCCACCACCAGCCCCCAAAAAAGGCCCCCATGTAGTAAACATCGCCCTGAGGAAGTGGGCCTGGGACTGTGGCCAGTGCTGGTAGCTGAAGTCCTAACGGGGCACCCAGTAGAAACTGGGGTGCAAGGTGCCAAAGAGGGGGGACAGGATCTCCATGCCCACATGGTCGTAGGCCTTCATGTCCACATCTGCACACACCAGGTCATCCACCTCATGGAGAAAGCGCTGCTCACAGAAGCAGCTGACCATCACCATGCACTGCATGGACACATCCTGTCACACCCTCCAGCCCTCCCGGGGCGGGGGGCTCATGGGCCCAGCAGCCCACTCATCAGTGAGGACCTAATAGGTGACCCTGTGTCCCACCATGATGGGCTTCTGTGCCCCCTGCAGGAACAGCTCCAGGAAGACCACCTCTCTACAGAGACGGGGACAAGGCAGGAGGAGGGTCTCTGTCAGAGGGTGGCAGCAGGACTCCAGAGCTGGGGGGCCATGGACGTGTGCACATTCTTCATGGGGGCAAGCCCTGAGCTGCTTTAAGGAACAGCCACTCTCCCAGCAAGTCTGCTTGTGGGGACTCCCTAATTTCTACTCCCAGAGATGGGGGCCATCAGCACCCCATCATATAAAGGGGAGCCTGAGGCTTCAGAGGCAGGAAAACAACCCCACAGTCAGCCTGCTGGTGCTAGAAAGAGTCCCCCTGTGCCGAGCTCCCAGGCAAACCCTGCAGGTGCCCTCCCCTGGCTGAGCCCCTGCAGGTCATGTCCCCACCTGCCTGGAGCAGAGCACCTTTGGGCACAGCCCTCCTTTCTATGGCCTACAGGCTGGCTAGACTCAGCAGGGCTGGCCTCCTGCTCCATTTTGCTTTGAGGGGGCTGTTGCTGGCCCCCATAGAGCTGTCTCCACCCCCTATAGGGTCTTCCTGTAAAGGCTACTGGGCCTCTTGCTGACAAGGTCCATCAGTCAACCACTGCTATACCTAGGAGGGGTCACCCTTGAACTACCCCAGATCAGGAATCAGGTGCAGCCCATCAGCATAAGGCAGAGAGAATGTAAAGGCTTGGAGTCACATGGAAGCCACATGGGCCCAAGGCACATGTGGGATGACCACACATGGGGGAGGCCCAGAGGGGTCAGGGGATATGGTGGGAAAGGTGAGCCTGGAGAGGACAGGCAGCTGGGGAGTGGGTCACCGACAGGATCAAAGGTTATTCTCTGAAAAGATCACTCTGCTGGTTACCAGAGAATGGGCTCTGTACAGCGGAGGACAGGGAGACCCTAACCCTAACCCCACCCTAACCCAAAGCAAACATCATGCTCAATTTTGAGGACTGACAGCCCTACTCTGAAATCACAAACAAGTCCATCAAGCTGGCTTTCACTCCTTGCTCAGTATTTTACTGAAAGTTCTACCCAGAACAAGAAGGCAAGAAGTAAGGAATCCACATGTAAAGGAAACAGTAAACTAGGTCTATTCAGAGACCAGAGACGGCATCATCTTATACAGAGAGCTTCCTGAAGAATCAACAAAAAATGATTCAGCCAATTCCCTAATTCCACAAAGTTACAGGACAAAATATCAATACACAAAAATCTCTCTTATTTGTATACACTAGCAATGAATCATCCGAAAAGGAATTTAGGAAAACAATTCCATTTTAGGGATCAACATTGACCAAATACTTAGGAATAGATGTCATCAAGGTGTATGTCTTGTACACCGAAAATTACAAAACATTGCTGAAAGAAAGTAAACCTAAATCAAAGAAAGAAACCTAAATAAATCTGAGGATACCCTATGTGACGAAAAGACATACTATTGATAAGATGGCAACCGTACACAATGCAATGTGGGAATTCAATATGTTCCCCAGGAATTTCACAAAGGCCTTTGGGAAGAAATAGACAAGCTAATCGTAACAGTCCTGTGAATTTAAAGGGACCACAAGATAGCCAAAACTATCTTGAAAAAGAAAATCAAAGGTGAAAGGTCATACTTCCAAAGTTCAAATCTTAATACAAAGCAACAGTAACTAAAACATTGTGATACTGTCATAAAGGTATGCATATGCCCTGAAATAAATACTACATTATAGGTTAATTAATTGAATTTAAATTCAAAAAATTTTAAATAAGTAAAATAACTTTTTTCAAGTATGCATACAGATCAGTGGGATTTAACTGAGAGCCCAGAAATAAATCCCTTCATCCACGGTCCTCTGAAAATTGACAAGGGTGGACAACATTACACATGGGGGAAAGAATGGTCTTTTCAACAAAGGGTGCTAGACAATCGGCTATCCATGTACAGAGGAATGGAACTGGACCCTTACCTCACACCACATATAAACATTAACTCAAAATAAGTTAAAGGCTTAAATGTAAGAGGTAAAATTATAAGCCCTAGAAGAAATGGGGATAAATGTTCATAACCTTGAATGTAGCTATGATTTAGGATCTGATACCAATGCATAAGAAGGGAAAGAAAAAATAGATAAAATAATATCCTCAAAATTAGAAATCTGTCCTGCGCACCTGGGTAGCTCAGTTAGTTAAGCATCCGACTCTTAATGTTGGCTCAGATCATGATCTCAGAGTCATGAGATCAAGTCCCACACTCAGTGTGGAGCCTGCTTAAGATTCTCTTTTCTTCTCCCTCTGCCCCATCCACATTCACACTCTCTCTCACTCACTCTTAAGAAAAGAAATGTAAAATAAAAATTAAAAATATTTGTATATCAGAAAAAAAATAATAAATATTTGTATATCAGAAGATACTTTCCAGAAAGTGAAAAGACAGCCCCCAGAATGGAAAGAAATATTTGTATATTATTTATCTAATAAGAGGCTGTTGCCCAGAATATGTAAAGAGCTTTTACAATTCCTGAACAAAAAGACAACCCCATTTTTTAAAATGGACAAAGGACTTGGATAGACCCTGCTCCAGAGAAATCATACAAATAGTGAATAGCACATGAGTAGATATTAAACATCATTAGTCTTTATGGAAATGAGGATTTAAATCAGTTAGATGTCCTTTTACACATGTAGAATCACTATGATCAAGAAAACTAAAAATAATAAAAGGATGTTGAGAAACTGAAAGTCTTGTGAAAAATGGTGCAGACTACCTATAAAACAGCTTGTCATTTAGTCAAATAGATCAAAGCAGAATTACCATATGGTTCAACAATTGCACTCCTAGATATATACCCCCAATATTGAAAACACTGGTTCAAACAAACAAACAAAAATGTACAGGAATATTCATAGCAGCAGTGCTCACAAGAGGCAAAACCCAGAAACTATGCAAATGTCCATCCATGGGGAAAAGGGTAAACAAAATGAGGTAGATCCATAAATGGCTATCTTATTCTGCCCTATGAAGGAATGAAGTAAAATGGATCATTTGTGGGGAAAAAAATATGGTGGTTCCTTAAAATATTAAACAGAGAATTCCACTGCGGCCTATGTGCCCCCCAAATTGAAAGTAGAAGGACCCTTGTTCAGAGCAGCATTTCTCACAACAGCCAAAATGTGGAAGCCACCCAAGTGTCCACTAAGAGACGAACGGATAAACAAATGTGGCTTATACACCATGGAACACGATTCAGCCTTAAAACCAAAGGGAGTTCTGACACAGGCCACAACACGGATTGAACCTGGAAGTCATTACGTTGAGTGAAATCAGCCAGTCACGGAAGGACAGATGCTGGTGGTTCCACTTGGTTGAGACATCTGGGACCCAAAGCTGGATGTAGCTGCAGGAGCCGAGGGGAAAGGACAATGGGGAGTAGGTGTTTCACGCACACAGACTCCCTCGGGGAGAATGAGAAAGTTCTGGAGAATGAGGTACAACCGTGGGATCTCAGCTAAGGCCAGAGAACTGTGTACCTGCAGTGTTTTAAGGGGTCAATGTTCATATGTTTAGTCACCATGAAAAAGTGAATGAAGGACTAATGCATCTCACAACGTGGATGGACACTGAAATCAGCCCTGGTGACACAGCCACATAGAAATACCACTCAGGAAAAAAAAGGAAGAAAGAAAGAAATACCACTCAGAAAAAAAGAAAGAAAGAAAGAAATACCACTCAGAAAGAAAGAAAGACCACTCAGATGGGAGCCATCTGGGCTCCTTAAGTCCATCAAGGTTACCCAAATAAGGGAAAGTCCTAGAAGAAGTTCCAGAAGAAGAAAACTGGATCCAAATGGAGAAGACATTTCAGACCATCAGGCAGGTGGTGACAGCTGAAGTGAGCCTGTGGTCTGGGTTCAAACGTAGGAGCCATCATGATTTCCTCACTTGGGGTTACATGGTGGTTCCATGGGACAGTGTCCGTTTGGGGTAAAATGCACTGAAGTAGCCCACGTGAAGTGGCAAACATGATAAAGAAATGACAGCTGGAGAGTCTCAATGTGGAGATAAAGCATATTTGTGTTGCTGTGACAAGTTACTGCAGATTTGAAATCACCACACAGTAAATGACTTTTCCAAACATCCACGTTAGCACCACATCCCAGAAGCAAAGAGGACATCAGACTTTGGGATGGAGGCCAAGCCCTCCCAGATCCAGATCACCTCCATGGAAAGGCCACTTGCTCTTGGAGGCGGCCACATGTAAGCAAGAGACTTGTGGGAGGATTAAAGAGGGGGCCCCCGTGTCTCTGGTGCAGTAGAAGGAGTGGGATTTGGGTTCCAGTTTTCTACAACGTCCCCCCACAACCTGGTTAAAACTGTGCAAAAGCAGGAAAGGAAGCCTCAGTAAAGCACTGGGGAGGCCAGAAGGGGAGGGTGGAAGGCGGAGCCTGGCGCTCAGTGTCAATTACAGGAACACATGTCAATTACAGACCCCACCAGGCAATCCCCCACAGGAGAAACTCATCCATTCCAGGCCCCACAGGGGAAGCTGGAGGTTCATCTCCTACAAGAAATCACTATCCCCACAGCTCAGCCGGTAAGGATCCTCCATCACCACGAACCCCTGTCTTTCTTTCTCCGGGAGACTTGCCTTCCCAGCACCCCCTCCCAACTTCTTCCTTCTCCATGAAATAATGTTCCTCTCCTTTGTTTCTTGCACTTGCTCTGGTGTGACCATAGCTTGCTCAGCCCAGATTGCCATTCTCTGCTCTTCCCAAATAAACCCATGTTGCTGCCCAAATAACTGGCAGTTTGAGTTTAAGGCGAATGGAACTAATAAACTCAAGAAACTTGCAAGGAACAAACTCAATATACAAAATCAACGGCATTTCTACGTGTTCAGAAGGAATCATCATAAAGAGACTATGGAGAACAATCTCATTTTCTCCTGTGTCCAAAAAAACAAGACTCCTAGGAGTCCCCTGAACCCAGGAAGTGACAGACCTGTCCTCTGACAGCTGAGCAACACTGATAACAGACATGGAGGGAGACCCATGGAGATGGGGAGACATTCTGTGCTCAGGGAAGAACCGACATCAGGAAAACACCTACTCTCCCCAAAGTCATCTACGGAGTGCAGGCTGTCGCTCCCGAACTCCCAGACTCCGGACCAGCCCAGGAGCAGGTGTGGACACAGGAAGGGCTGAGACGGGGTGGGGGTGGGGGGGGGCACGACCCCGAAGGCGGGCGGCCGCACCCTGACTGCAGACCATCTGAGGAGCCCCAGGAACCGAATCCACGGATGCACAAACAGGGACGCAGGACCCGGGGTACATCCGAGCCCAGAAAGGGGGGACTTTCTGGTCTATGATCCCATAGGCCCAAGCACAGCCCCGCGAGGGGCCGCGTCACCGCACACAGAGCCACAGAAGCCCCAGCCCACCCTTCCTCCACGGGATCCTGACAACACGCACTCCCTTGCCAGTCCCCTCTGAGGCGGCTTCTCCTCACCTTCTCCAGAGGCCGGCCCTGATGGGGCTGGACTGGTGTCACTGTGGACGCGGCCCCACGTCCTCTGGAAACTTCCACAGAGAGTCTAGAGGAGACCAGGCTCCTGTCGGCGTGGACGCAGCCCCACGTCCTCCCCGGGCCTCCATGGTGGGTCCCGAGGGAGCCCGGCTTCTGAGGATGTGGACGTGGACCCACTGCCCCCTAAAGCTCAGACACCGGTTGGGAAGCAAATTTTCGGTCAGTGCAGGAGGCCGGACACGTTCAGCGCACAGGTCTGTGGCGACAGCGCCCCCTCCCGGGCGCCAGCGGAATCCCTTATATATATATATTTTTAAAGATTTTATTTATTTGTTTTGAGAGACAGATAGACTGAGAGAGAGAAAGCACGAGCAGGGAAGAGGGAGAGGGACAAGCAGACTCCCGGCTGAGCAAGGAGCCCCAAATGGGACTCAATCCCAGGACCCTGGGATCATGAACTGAGCCGAAGGCAGATGCTTAACCGACTGAGCCACCCAGGCTCCCCAAGGATCCCTTGTATTTTGGAAGATGCAGCTAAAGTGGAGCCCAATATCCCCCAACTTCCCCCAGAAGAGTTAAGGAACAATCAATTGGGAACCATAGGAAATGAAATGCAGACAAAAACATGATCCATGCCAAAATTCACTAAAAAATGTGGATAAATTTAAGATTCAAACACTAAAACCAATCCACAAAAGAGGAAAATTAGTAAAACAGACTTTATAAAATTTAAACTCCTACTCTGTGACAGACCTTGTTCAAAGAACCAAGAGACAAGCCACAAACTGGGAGAACAGATTTGCAAACCACGTATCTGATAAAGGATCTGTATTCAGAATGGACCCTGATCCTAAACCCTAGTTCCCTAAGGTTTTCTCCCCCTAGGTTGGAACCCACAAGCTCCAGGTACTCAGCCTAGTGCTCTCCCTAATGAGCCCTCAGGCCAACCTCGATCTCTTGGGATCTTCCATCATCCCAGCCTAAACACATACCATACCCATCCCATTAACCATTATGCCCAATGCCTCAACGCTCACCTTAACTTCTTATGCCCTCATCTCCTAAACCCTCATTCCCTAAACCATCACCACCTAATGCCTCTAATCACTCAACTAATAAGCAGTCATCCCCCAAACTCTCTAAACACATGCCCAATACCCTCACCACCTCAACCATCACCCTCTCAAACCCTCACCCACTCACCCTTAAACCATCACCCTCCAAGTTCTGGACCTTCTAGTTCCCCACATACCACCCACTAAACCTCCTAAGCCCTCCCCTACAAACACACACCTCATCCACTGACTCCCCAAAGACTTTTCCCCTCAGACCCAAATACACTCATTCCCTCTTCTTCCCACCTCCTCACACTAAAGCACCCAAATCATAAGGGTGTGAAGCCAAAAAGCCACATTTCATAACCCTAAACCCATACACCATTAAACAACAGAATCATAGAGCCATAATCTATAAACCATACACCATGAACTCTAACCCATATACTGTAAGTCATAGGCATCAACCATAACCATGATCCACATGCCATGAACCAGAACCAGAATGATAACCATAACCAGACCAACATAAATATCAATGGCAACACTGTTCACAACTGGAAAATGGTACAAAATATGCAAACATGCCACAAAGGGTAAATGAACATACAACATGGGGTAGATCCATAAACTGAAATGTTCTTCCACGGTATCAAGGAATGAAGCGAAATTGTGCAACTGCTGTGGCAAACTGAATGGGAGTGCCTTAAAATCTCAGAGATGGGATTAATTACTATATCTCAGGGCATATACCCAAAATATTTGAGAGTGGGGACGCTGTACTTATTTCCCCAAATTCGTAGCACTGTTATTGTGCAGAATAGCCAAAAGGCTGACCTGACCGAAGTGTCCGCTGAGGGGCCCTGGGTGGCTCAGTTGGTTAAGTGACTGCCTTCAGCTCAGGTCATGATCCCAGAGTCCTGGCATCGAGTCCTGCATCAGGCTCCCAACTCCATGGGAAATCTGTTTCTCCCTCTGACCTTCCCTCTCATGCTCTCTCAGTCTCTCTCTCTCTCAAATAAATAAATAAGGTATTTTTTTAAAGTGTCCACTGGGGGCGCCTGAGTGGCTCAGTGGGTTAAAGCCTCTGCCTCCCGCTCAGGTCATGATCCCGGGGTCCTGGGATCGAGCCCTGCATCGGGCTCTCTGCTCAGCCGGGAGCCTGCTTCCCCCTCTCTCTCTGTCTGCCTCTCTACCTACTACTTGTGATCTCTGTCTGTCAAATAAATAAATAAAATCTTAAAAAAATAAAAGTGTCCACTGAAGGACGGATAAGTAATGTGTACATAATGGAACAGTATCCAGTCATGCAAAGAACTAAAGTACAGATCCATATCACAGTATGCATGAACCTTCAATTCACTATGACAAGGGCAATCGACCAATCACAGAAAAGAGTAAGATTCTACTTGTCTGAGGTATCCAAAATAATCAAATTCACCTACAAAAAGTAAGATATGGTTGCCAGACAGTGGGGACAGGGCAACAGGGAGTTAATGTTTAATATACACAGACTTTCACTGGGTCAAAATTTAAACATTCATTAGGCGGTAGATGATGATTTTTGCATAAAAATGGGAACATACCTAGCAGCATAAAAGTGTAGACTTAAAATCATTTATTTCCTTTAATCTTTTAAATGGTCACTATTGTGTTTTATGAACTGAATAACAAAGTCATGATTGAAGTACAAAAAACATAACATAAATGAAGATTGAAAACAAACTAAATGACAGAGCCCTACAGAAAAGGCTGCCCAAACTGGATACCTTCCTGGTCTTTCAATCAATCGTGGTTGTGGACTGAGTGGAAGTCTCAGCAACAGTGAAGTCAATTACAAGAGAAGTCATTGTCACGCAGCTCGGGCAGGTGGTAACAGTGGACATGGCCTCTGGATTGGACTCTAATGAGGAAACCATAATGATTTCCCCATTTGTGAGCTCTACAACAGTTCCTGGGGAAGGTGCCCCTGTTCAGAGTAAAAAAACACACAAGTGGGTTGTAGAAAGTGGCAGCTGTGTGAAGCAATGGCTGGGGAATTTGAGAGCAGAAGAAGACTATTTCTACGCTACAGCTGATATTCTGGACATCAGAAATTCATGGGAACTTGGGCACCTGGGTGGCTCAGTGGGTTAAGGCCTCTGCTTTCGGCTCAGGTCATGATTCCAGGGTCCTGAGATGGAGTCCCACATCGGTCTCTCTGCTTCAGCAGGGAGCCTGCTTCCTCCTCTCTCTCTCTCTCTCTCTCTCTGCCTGCCTCTCTGCCTACCTGTGATCTCTGTCAAATAAATAAATAAATAAATAAATAAATAAATAAATAAATAAAATCTTTAAAAAGAGAGAGAGAGAGAGAAAGAAATTCATGGGAACTAAATTACTCCTCAAGACGACCAAATCAGTAACATACCAGAAAAGCATAAAACACATTCATGGTGAGGCCAAACCTGACTAGGACATAGTTCACTAGATTCAGTACTAAGGGACACTGTGGTACAATTATATTAGGGGACCACTATGCTGTGGGTGTGGCGGATGACCTAGGATATGGTAGAAACATAATGTTTTGATCCCAATCTTCCACATCACTCCACAAAAAAGAAAAAAAGTTAAAACAAATAAATTCATTGAAATTGCAGGATACAGAATCAAGAAACAAAAACTATTAGCTTGGGCAAACTCATAATAAACCATCACAAGGAGAAATTAAGAAAACAGGGAAAAAACTTTACTACAGGCATGAAAAACCTGTACCCTGAAAACTATAGGACATTGATAAAGAAATTGAAAAGGGGGGAATCTGGGGGGCTCATCAGTTAAGCATCTGACTCTTGATTCCAACTCATAGTAATGGTCTCAGGGTCATGAGATTGAACCTCTTGTCAAACGCCACATTGGGCATGGAGCCTCCTTACCATCCTCTCTCTCTCTCTTCCTCTGCCCCCTCCCACTCCCTCTCAAAAAAGAAATCGAAAAACACAAATAAATGAAAAGATGTTACCTGCTCATGGATTATAAAAATGAATATTATAGGGATGCCTGGGTGGCTCAGTCAGTTGAGCTGCTGCCTTCGGCTCAGATCATGATCCCAGGGTCCTGGGATCAAGTCCCGCATCAGGCTTCTTGCTCAGCAGGGAGCCTGCTTCTCTGCCTGCTTGTGTGCGCTCGCTCTCTCTCTCTCTCTCTCTCTCTCTGACAAATAAATAAATAAATAAATAAAATCTTTAAAAAAAGAATATTGTAGAACTGCCCTTTTTACCCAAAGTGATGTACAGATTCAGTGAGATCCTGAATTAACATTCCCATGCCACTTTGCACAGAACTAGAACAACAATCCTAAAACATGTACAAAACCACAGAGGAGCCCAAATAGCCACAGCACTCTGTACAAAGAAAAACAAATTGGAAGGCATCACAGTCCCTGATCTCAAATTACATCACAAAGCTATGGTAACCAAAACAGTATGTTATGGGCTAAGACACAGAAAGACCAGTGGAGCAGAATGGAGAGTCCAGAAACAAGCCTGGATAATTAATCTATTAATTAATATTGATAATTAATTATTAATAATTATAATTAATATTAATGATTGATTGAGCCTGGTCAATTATAACAGAGAAGCCAAGAATATGCAATGGTGCTGGGTTTAAAACTAGACAGCATCAAGCAGAACATCAACCAGACCCCTACCTTACCCCATACACAAAAATTAATGAAAAACTCACAGAGGAGAGGAAGGAGGAACACAAGTACTGAGTGCAGGGCTGCCCTCAAGCCAGGGAGCCCCAGTGCCCTGGTGGGATTCATTCCCAGTAGGGACACTGGTGTGGCCTGCAGTGGTTCTGGTTTCCACCTGAGCTCTTTTGATTAAGCACCCACAAAGACCACGTTGGGCTCCAGTGTCTCCTGGTGATGTTTCCAACTCTGAAACGATGGCTTTGCAAGGGAACAAGAGGATGTGCTTCAGAACCTTCCTCAATGAGGGAAGTTAAGAGGGAAACTGAAAGGGTTGAGCCCCAGGGAGCTTTTCCTGCAAGGGCCTCAGTGGGGATAGGCAAGGACAGGACAGCAGGAAAGTGATGGACAGCAGCCCAGCAGTGTCTCCCTTGAACACAGGAAAGGCTCTGTTCTGCGAGCACCACGTCAGGGGGCTCCTTCCCTCAGTCCTGACGGAGGATGCCGTCTGGGAGAGGGGCGTTCCCAAGTATTCACAGGCGTCTTGTGGTTTAGGGTCAGAATCCTGAAGGAGGACCCCTTGTTCCGCATGTGTCTCCAGGTGATACTGTGGTCATCAGACACATCAGAGGTCACCGACAAAGGGGTCCTCCCATGAAGACTTCTGAGAGGTGGGCCAGAGCAGGATAATGGGTTGGAAGGGAAGGTGCACACCTTACCCAAGAACACCAACTCTAGGCCCCTCCAAGTGTCAGAGTCTTAGGGAGGGTTCCAGATGCTGAACCTGGCCCCTTCCCCTGCTCACCCTGACCCCTACCCCAGCAACTGTCTCCTCAGCCTTCACACTGAGACCAAAACAGTTCCTTAACCAACAGGCATTCAAGGACCTCTCATCAGCTACCGGTGGGTCTCCAGGTGCATGGCGCCAAGCAGGAATCAAGGGGTTACCACAGCAGGCGGGGCAGGGGGGGGGGAGCATACTGAGCTGGACTAGTTCTAATACTTGATTTTTAACATCACCTGAGTTAAAAATGGCACAGGCCCCAGGGGTTACTCGGGTTAGAGAGACCAAAAGCAAAAACAAAAAAACAACCATCTGTGCAGGAGGGGCATTGGTGGGGGACACCAATCCTAGGCCCACCACTGACCATAGAGCCCTGAGCACTGACCCTGACCTCTGAACGCACTTACAGCCAGCCCAGCCCAGCCCCAGAACACCGAGGCCTGGGGTCTTTAACCATGGGGAACATCCTTCCTCAAAAACACAGGTCTGGAGTGCCCCCAGCACCCACTGCAGCCCTGAGGTGCCCAGAAAGCCCATATATCCTGTTGGCTATCTGCAAGGTAGGGCGGGGGGGAACCAAATAAGCGACATCCCTGTGGAGGTCTCCCCACCTCCATGAGTCCTTCCCACTGGACCCCAGGGCTGGTGAGTAGGGCTGGGCTGAGAGGCTCTTTTGGCCTTGTTGATCTTTCCTTTCTCAAATGTGGCTTGACTCTTGGAAATAAATGCTGACTTTGGGAGACTGGCTTTTTCAAGTGTTTTTCTAAAACACATGGTTGAAGCTGAAGATGTCTTCATGCTTCTGCAGGTGGGCCCACAGTGGGGGGCAGTCAGAAGTAGCGACAACCTTGCTGCCCTCCACCTCGCTGGGCTAATGCCCCTCACTCACCTGGAAATGGAATTTCTTGGCATCTGTTAGTGCCAGGAGGAGGTGGGATGGCGGGAAGAGGGGCCTCCAGGGGTCATTTCAGCGCCATAGACATCTCTCTACATCAGCACCATAGACCCAGTGGTTCTGCTCAACATCATCCTGGATCCCTTTAGAAATGACATCTGGGATCAGATGCTGTTAGTTCCCCATTCCAGCCTCCAAGCCAGTGCCCCATCTGCTTGTGCTGAGGCCATGTACAACGTCATGGACAGGAGGCCAGCCCTAAGGCTGATCCTTACTTGGCAACCCCAGGAGACAGGACATACGCTGTGGGAGGGGAGTTTACAGGAGGGTCTCAGCTACCAGCTGAATGTTTGAGTTGCTGCTCCATGAGTCGGGGCTCATTTTCTGGAAAACCTTCTTGTAGGGACAGGCTTCTCTGTCAACTCAGATTTTCAGAAATATCTAAGTGGATTTAATGTCAACTAATGTAATATGAAAGGACCTCATGTGATCTTGTTAATTTCGATGCAGCTGAATTTGCAGAAATGGGCCCTATTTACAAAATGCTCCAGTTGCCAAAGAGGAGACAGCTTGAGGTCAGGAAGGGGTACATCAGGAAGCTGGGTCCCCAGGGTCACCCCTTGGCAAACTGTGAAGACCTGGGCTGTTGTTTACAGGGACCACTGATACCCTTGCTCCTTGGAAAGTGGAAAGGAGGCAAGCTTGAGTTATGGCTGACAAGCACATGGTCCAGAGACCCAGGCAACCCCTGATCCCACTGGGGCCTTGGCACACACGTCTGCAAGACCAAGCCATGGCTCGCTGAACAGTAAACCATTATGTTCTCCCAACAAAGCATCTCTGACACCGCCTGCCCCATCCTCTGACTTCTGGTTTCTTGGACCCGCTGCTCACAGCTTTCCTGTCTCTTGCTCACGTCACTGCTGCCAGCATGGCTCTCCACCAAGAGGAACCACTTCCTACCTTCCACATTCTGTGCTCCAGCCATCCTGGGGCTTAACATTAGAGGACAGAGCACAGAAAAGAACAGGCAGCCATGAGCCAGTGCCTGAGGGCCACCCCTGCATACCATGCCATCAGTGTGACTATCTGGACGTGCTGTGGCCCCTTAGGGCCTCCTGGATGTCTGGGTTATCCACATGCACATCACAGGGTCACATGCACAGAGGCAAGCACCTGGCCGTGCCTAACTCCTGTTAGCCGAAGCATTTCATCTTACGGAGCCTACCGCCTAGTAAGTCAGGTGAGAGTCTCCTGATGTCAAGGCCCATGGGGAAGAGTTGCTACCTGGGCCGGCCCAGGTCTTGCGTCTGACTCCGGGAGGGAGAAGAATGCAGGGTCTGTTTGCTGGGGCCAGTCACCTCTGGCACAGCACGGCCCCTGGAAGGAAGACAGGAGGTCGCCTTCCACCTCTGGAATCTGAGCGTGGGCTTCCTGGAGGAGAGCCATGCACACAACTGACCCTTTATTTGGAAAAGAAATATGAGAGCAGGTGAAGCAACCAGATATCTACTGAGATGGTATCTTTATTCTCAATATTACTCACATGGGGTTTTTTTGGGAGGGGGAATGTTAATATTATTCTTAATAGCTTTAAAAAAGGAACAATCCGGCAGCATGTCACTAACTAAAGAATAGAATAATGTGGAAACTTTGCAAACTAATTATTTGTATAAGAATGTGTTTGTGTCATAGTACTTACTGAAATGAATGTAAACATGCCCACAGAAGACATGTGACAACTGTGGAGCAAGTCCGGGCTGGCCCAGGGTTCTGAGGACAGGCGGCAATGCCACCAAAGAGAGCCAAGTTTCTGTGGGTCACTCCCATCTCACCCAAACCTACAGGTGTTTCTCGAGAGCAGGGGAACACAGGAAAACTATGTCAGAAGCAACAGAGCTCACCTGTGGGCTTTAAGACCCCTAGACCCGTCCTCCAGCAGAAGATCGAAGCATCCTCAGAAGAGCTAAGGAGGGCCAGGGTCCAACACACAACGTGTCACAGCAGGTGCCCAGCAAACGATGGCTGAATCACTACACCCACCCCAGCATGGAGCTAGAGTGCAGGATCTCACGCTCCTCCCTGCGCCTCACTGGGAAAGCCAGCCCTTCTGACAGGCTGTGCGGTGATCGGTGCTGTGATCGGTTACAGAGTTTAACAAACTCATTTTAAAAGGCAGCCCCAAAGAGTGTCTTTGTAAAGAACATGCAAAACCTGTCACATTCGTCATCCTACAGATCAACTTTCAGACGACGCGGCCTTCTAATTAATTTAATCAGCACTCGCTAGATGTCGATTGTTAGCAGGTAACAACTGGAAAGGAATATTGTCCCGGACATGCGTGTTTACGTATGTGCTCAGGCATGGGTATCGCCGTCTCTCTAAATGCTGTGAAACATGGAGCACGTGAGCTGCCGATTCATTTCTAGAAGTTAAAAAACTGGTAGCGGTGACAGAGAAGGAGACAAATCAGGGTCCTCTATACACAAGGGACACGCTTGGCTGACATATGGACAAAAAGTGGGTGAAAAAGAGAGAGTAACTTCCACTGACTTGCCCAGGAATACCCGATGCAGGTGCTTTCCACCTGAAAAGCATGGGAAGCAGGTGACCTCTGTGCATCTGGGAACAGAGCAGGCATCCGCGAACACAGAGGAAGCAGGCCTCGCCAGGAGGGGAGCTTGGTGAGGGGGGGAACCAATACCCCTGAGCTTCGCTGAGACCCCAGCCACCTGCATGGAATTAAGCCCTCCAGCCAGACGGCTTGGACGCAGCTCTGGAGACAGAGGCAGGCGGGGACTGCGTCCTGCGGGCTCTTGGAGGAGCTCAGCTGAAGCAGATCGTGAAGACACTGCTTGGTCTCCTCCAGGTGTTTTGTCCTCCACAGCTGGACAAGCCATCCCAGAGGTCATGAACCGCAAAAGCTCGTCAGCCAAAGATTCTTTAGGTTCCAATGGCACAGAGAGAAGCAGAGGGGAGGAGATGGAGGGAGCACATCACCAGATCCCAGGGGAGCCAACATTCCCGTGTCCAGTCTCTCTCTGCCGCATTAGGCTTTCCTGCCTGTGGGGCCAGGGCTCAGGTCTGAGCAGGAGTTCCACAGCGGGAAGGGCCCGGGACCAATGGCACACACTGACTCCATCAGACAGGCATGGGGATGAGGACGCCGGGTCACAGCATTCCTGCCCAGCCCTGAGAGCATAGATGAATACCTGGCCTACTTTGTACCCAAAATATGCAACACAGTGGGCGTTGGTGGTAGAGTGGTGAGCATAGCTGCCTTCCGAAATATGCCACACAGCAGCTTGACCCCCAACCACGGCTACTGGGGAAGACTGTGGGTGCAGAAGCATGACTGCAGGAACAGAGGGCAGGCTCGTCTGAGAACTGTGAAGGCAGGGTCTATGGAAGGTGGACAGAGCAGGAGGGAGCTGGGAGTAGGCTCGAGCTACACCGTCTGTATGCTCTGCATGTTTGCGGGACCCCAAGACTCATGTGTCAGAATCCCACCCCCCAAGATGACAGTGTTAGGAGGTGGGTCCTCCAGAAGGAGGTTGGGTCAGGAGAACAGGGCCCTCACGGAAAGGAGTAGCCCCCCCCCCCCCACAAGTGAGGACAAGCGAGGAGATGCTATCTGCTCTCACCAGACACCTGATCTGTGGGCCCTTGACCTTGGACTTGCTACTCACTGAGGGCTGACGGGGTACACACAGGGTACACAAGCACCTCTCTCCTGTCCCCATGGGGAGAAGAATGAAAGCTCCTGCAGACCCCTGCTCAATCCATGAGCAGCCCCTTGGTGGGGTCTGCATTGCCTGGGCCCACAGCCCAGGATCCCTGGGTCCCAGCCCAAGCTAGAGCCTCCTCTCTGCTGTCCTGGGCCGCGTCACCCAGAGCCAGGGCGCCCCGGGGCCCACACCCCACAGAACACACAACTGTTTAGGTGGGGGTCTCCAGGGCCCAGGACAAATGGCATGGTGCCACGGCTCCCCTCCCCAGCTGGGTCTTGGCCAAGCTCCCAAGCATCCCGGATGTGTGCGGCACGCGGGGCCCACGTGTCCAAGCCAGCACGGCTTGCATGGAAGGGCAGGCAGCACTGCCCAAGGACTCGGAGCTTAGCAAGCTGACCCCACGAGGCAGTCCTAGGAAATTCTCCAAAGGTCAGGACACTCTTGAGAAGCAGAGAGAAACAGGAGCCTGTGTCTGCCTTGTGCAGATGTGGAAGGGGCTCACCTGGCAATGTGATCCCACAAACGAGGCACAGGGAGGAGCCTGAGGCTTTCCGAGCTAACTCTGGAGGCGTCCCTCTCACCTTGCACGCCCCGGTCCCATGCCCTGCAAGGGCCCTGCCCCAGCACCGCAGCAAAAGGGAAGGTGGCCAGGAGGCTTCTCTGGTCAGCACCCACCTGGGCCCTTCTGAACAAAGAGCTCCACTGCCCCTTGGGGCTTCCACCTTCACTGTGCACGTGGTCTCGGGCACAGGGCGCAGCTGGATGGGGCCCCAGGGAAAGAGCTTCAGGGAGGACAGGTAATTATCTGCTGCTGGGAGAACAGTCCATTTCTGGGGCTGAAGCTGACAAACCAAACCCCTTTCTTTAGATTAGCAACAGAAGACCTCCTCTATCCCTGTCCTTGTAAATGATTTGCCCTGCAGTCAATCTGTTCTTTACAAGAGGATTAGGTTTGCATCATTGTTTCTGGGCTTCAGGCTGCAGGCTGAGCTGACCACAGGAGGGAAGTGACCATGCAGGACATTCTCAGAGACCGCAGACAGCTGGTGATGTTCTTGGGGGTGACGGCAATCAGGGCCCTTTGAGGGGACCCCAGGCCCCTCAGTCAGAGGAATGGCAGACCCTGCCCCTGGAGTCACTTGGCCTCTTGCTTCGGAACCCTGGATTTCCCACACTAATGAACCCGAGGTGTTAAAACTGGAAAACAAGGGGGCCCAGGGCAGCTAATGCAGGAGTGAAACTAACACGGTCGACCTCAGGAACAAGCAGGCCGTCAAGAGGGTTTGCAGAGAGGCAGAGCAGTGTGGTTCCCAGATTCTGCCTGGCCTCCCATGCACCAACCAAGACGGCATTCTCAGCTCTACTACTTTACAGAGGAGGAATTTGGGAGAAACCAGGCCAGGAGAGCTTCTCATCTGGGCTGGGTGAGGTGCCCTGCCCCCGCTGCCCCAGATGGGAGAGGCCCCCATGCCAACCCCCTCTGACGCCCAGCAGCTCTGTGTCAGGGCAGAACCCAGGGGCAAAGATGCCTTATTTCAGTGCAGTAGAAAATTGGGTTGTTTGCTCATTTTTCCCTTTCCTGTGTTCTCATCTGAATTTTTTATAATCCATTTTCTTTAAAGAAGGAAAAAGAAGCAAGAGAAAGCAGTCCTCAGAGGAAAGAGGGAGGGAAGGATAGAGAGGAGCATTGTCCTCGCCAGAGGGCTGTGCCAGGCTCTGCGTCCACACATGCCTTGGGTAGAGGCTAGGGTGCTGGACACAGCGAGGAAGCTTATCTGGGGACCACAGAGCCCTAAACACTGATTTTCTCTGTCAGCTTGTTCATGCATTCATGGTCGTTACCTGGCCACCGAACTCAGGTCACACAATTTCCAAAATGATTTCCAGAGCTTCCCTCCATCGAATCAATTTTCTTAGGGTAGTGAAATGTGTCCAAGCTGGGGAGCTGGAGGCTGTGTGTTTACGAGCCCCGGCATGTCCCCCTACACAGTGCCCCGTACAATGTGCTATCTTGAGCCTGGAGCCCCTCAGCCATCCCAAGCCTCCCTTGGACTCAGGGCCCCTTCTGGGAGCTGACCGGTGCCCGTGGGGCAGCAAGGGATGGAGAGCAGTCTCAGCCAACCAGCCACTTAGAAGAACTAGCCTCAACTAGAGCCTTATGCCTGGGTCCCTGTGGG
This sequence comes from Taxidea taxus jeffersonii, assembly GCA_003697995.1. Classification (NCBI taxonomy): domain Eukaryota; kingdom Metazoa; phylum Chordata; class Mammalia; order Carnivora; family Mustelidae; genus Taxidea; species Taxidea taxus. Next base: position 23,679 of record ML106274.1, on the reverse strand, counting down.
GAAGAGGTCAGCCACGGATGTAAGATGCACTTGGGGTCTGCTCTCTGCCCACACGTGCCCGGGGTCTCCACACAGCCTCGAGGTCAGGCTGGGAGGCAGTGACAGGGACCCCTTCCGCATTCTCCCCAGAGCAGGGCCCAGTGATGGGCCCAAGTAGGAGTCACAGAGGGCAGTGCAGGCTGGAGACCCAGTCTCTGGCCCTACCTCACCACTAATTTTGTGGGTCTCGGCCTGCCCTTCCCCTCTTAGGCCTCAGTTTCTCCATCTGTAGAAGGACCAAGACTCTCCCCATCTCTGACGTTTGGTGGAAAAGAGAAGGGCCCAGGGGTGGTTTGTCTCCCTTTGCTCCTGGGACCCCAGTGGTTCTACAAAGGCAGCCAGAGTCAGCCACTTGGGACAAAACTTCTCCTCAACCAGAAGGAAGCCCTTTCCCTTGACCTTCCCTCACACAGATGTTGGACCATGTCTCTGCAGAGTGGCCCATGTTCATAACAGAACCTGTGGACAGTGATAGAGTAAGTCTCCATTCCAAAAGCATGAGCGATCTCTCCATTCAAAACTCATAGCCACTTTGGGGGTGGGGGAGGAAGGAAGGAGGGAAGGAAGGGGAAGAGAAGGGAGGGAAGGAGGGGAGAAAAGGGAAGGAAGAAGGGAAGGGAGGATGGAAGGAAGGGTGGGAGGGAGGGAGGGATGGATGGGGAGGGGAGGGGAGAGAAGGAGGAAGGGAAGGGAAGAAAGAAGGAAGGAAGGGGGAAGGAAGGGAGGAAGGGATGAGGGGAGGAAGGGAGGAAGGGATGAGGGGAGGAAGGGAGGAAGGGAAAATCATAGCCATTTGCTTATTATCAAAGGACAAGAACCAAGGTTGAGAGCCTCAGGCTTGGCCTGGGGGTCTCTGAGGACAGGTGATCCTCAGCTAATCATTGTTTCCATCTTGAACTCTTCCTTTGCAAGGATGGGCAGAGGGTAAGTACAATGTGCAGGAAGAAGAGGCTGAACCCCACTTAGCTGGGGGTGTCCAGGGTCACCTGCTGGCCTGGCAAAGCCCTGCGGACACTACTGGGGGTCCGACGGGATCCCTGTCCCCAGACCATGCTGCTGGGAGGAGCCAGTATTTAAAGGTTCAGCTGTACTCTGGGAGGACGAACACCACGGAGGTAGACTGAAGCCTTAAGGCTCATGGTAGGTGGGGACACCGGATGGCTGAGAGCTATGGGTTCTGGGGAGCTGGGCCACACAGATAGGCCCAGGAGAAGCAGGACCAGGCCCCCATGCTTTCTTTGCCTGCCTCTGAATCCAGTCCAAGTCTCCAGACACATGTCCCACTAAGGGCAGACGCTCTGATGTCACCTCTGCAGAGGACGTCTGCCCAGACCAATGCCGAGCACCTTGTTCACAGGACCTCCTTGCATTTGGGGAAAGCAGCAGGGAGCAGATCTGCACATGGGTCAGGCTTTCTGTAGGGGACCCAGCTTATCCACAAAGAGGCCATGGAACAGTCTGCAAACAAAACGGCTGTGGCCTCTGGGCCACTCCCTAGACACACGTGCAGTTTGGGAAGACAGCGTTACAAGGACTCTAGTACCTGGCCAGGAGGGCTGCACGACACGCTGCCCCCTCGCTGAGCACCCCGCAGCGTGTCCTCTGGGCTGGCCCCTTCAGAGTGTTCTCCCCGCCCCTCCCCCATCAGCTGCACTATTGGCCTGATGCTCGCACGCTTGTAAGGCAGGTCCTGTTTGTTCCAGGCTGAGAGTGTGATCAGGTGGGGAGACGGCTCTGTTCCTGGGCTCCTTGATGCTATGGGCCCTCAGGCTGGGCAGCCACAACCCACCTGTCTCCACTTTCTTATTTTCTCACCTCCTCACATTATTTAAATGCGAGAGTTATACGAATGTCATGCAAGAACAGGGTTCACCAGATAGTCGGCCCTCATCCACGCAGGTGCAGAATTTAATTCTCGGGGTCAGAATCAATCTAGGTTCCTCCTTTGAGCAACGCTAAATGTCTTTGGAATCCCAAAGGAACAGAGCAACACCAAGATTTCCATGGTGGGTCCCTTCAAAGCCAAGCTTCTCCAGCTCCAGCCTCCAGAGACTCAGCTCCCTTTGCAGAGGCTGCCATGGACGCTTTCCCTTCACGGGGGCTGGGATGTGTGCCCAGCAGGGTCAGGTGCCCACCCTGACCAGCCTGAGGGAGAGAGGGCGCCCGGGGCCTGGGAGGAGGAGAACATCTGAGAAGGGCTGGGGTTAAGGAGCAGAGGGTGCAGACAGTGATGTCAGAGGCAGTTCTTGGGGAGGAAAATGTGGTCCATTTGCCCCATGAGGAATGGCCTAAAGGTACAGACGTGGCAGGCAGAGAAACCCACTTCAAGCATCTCTGTTGCAAATCCTGTTTCACGCCGAGAGTAAAACAAAGTAGAATCTGGAAGATACAACTCTGATCCTTTCCGTGCAGACCTCCTGGCTCAGAGAGGGTGTCTGGCCGGGCCAGCCAAGGGTGCAGCCGGCCCAGGGACCACAGGGGGCCCTCGCAGGCCCCGGGGAGCAAGGTAGGCAGGCAGGTGCCCTCTGTGTCCACTGGCATGAGGCAGGCAGTGTCATGAGGAAAGTTACTTTTTAAGGAGGCGGTTGATTTCGTTTTCCTTTGAAGTATGGGAGCTTTTATGTAATTCCAGCCCTTGGGATTGCACCATTTCTGTTAAATGACCCTTGGCCCTGACATTTGTCTGAACAGAATCATAACACATTCCACAGTCATTTAGAGACAATTATTCCTGCTCAACCAGTAGGTAAACTGAGTCACAAGCTTCTCCTGCCTCCCAGAAAATGCCAAGGCCAAGTCCCGAGACAGGGTCCAAGGGGGTCCTGGTCCTGGTGGGGTATCAAGCATCTGGGTAGGTCAGGAGGGAGGGAAATGAGGGGGAGATGGCCAGTTCCCTTTTCTGATCATCAGTGTCCCTCCACTATCTCCCACTGCCCTGCCCTCTCCAGAGCTGATTTATCCAGGACCTGCCACATACACTCGGGTCACGACGTCTGCCACCACTGTACTCCCTCTCTGAATAAAGAAGCTTCAGCTAGCATTGGGAAAAAACCCCATTCTGTGGGCTTCCAAGCCTCAGGTGGGCCTTTCCTTCTCCCACTGTTGGTGCCAACCTGCTTCCCCAGCCGCTTGCCCTGCCCCGTGCCGGGGGAAGCCCTTCTCTTTGCCAACCCTGCAAGATCTCCACAGACTGCCGTCACCGGGATCACCACGCCCAGCCCCATGGCCAAGCCCACCACACACTCTCCTTGGAGCACAGAGGAGGTCCTTCGCTGCCCTTTTGGAACTTTGGAGAGCTTGTCTTTCTTCCAAGATTGTTACTCCTGTTGCATGTACTTTTGTGCCACTTTTTCAAGCCTTAATTATGGAATGGGGCTTTTTAAATGACATAGGGTTGGCGCTGGGTGTAATTCTCAGAGCAGTTTAGGCACGAAGAGAGCCCTGCAATTAAAGGGTTCTCTGATGGGAGGAATGCCATCTCTGTGTCTCTTGCACATGGAAGGTCTGTGTCTCCTCTTGGTCATGGAAAGGGCATCTGCATGTTCAGATGAGGACTCTTTGTGCAGAAGCTGCACGGCCTGGGTCTAGCCGGCCCCAGGTGACACTACTCAGAGATACACAGTCACTGGGGAGCAGAATGAAGGGGCTGCAGCCGAGATCAGAGGACCTCAAATCCCCACCCAGGGTCTTCCCTGTGGTCCTGCCAACAGCCCCACCTGCCACACCACCCCTCCTCTGGCACAGTCACTCCCTGCAGTTCGGGGACCACAGAATGCCCTCTCCCTTAGCCTGTTGTCCTCGGGTTTGAACTCCCTCCTGCTGAGCTCTGGTTCCTGGGCATTCCTCTCCTAGACTCTCTGAGCACTCTTTCTCGAGGCAAGGGCGGGGGGAGGGGGGGCTCCTCCCTCGTCTGCAGGTCCATCTCCCACTGAGCCTTGGAGGCTCTCCCTGGAGGGGCTGGTATGTTCCAGAATGGAATCCCAGGCCTCCTACTAACAAATGCAGGCATCTCCCCTCCCCACAGGCCAGGTTCTCTAAGGGATCCTCCCAGTTCCCTGAGCCCCGGGGGCCCTCCTGAGCAGAGTAAAAGCTCTTGAAAGGGGCAGATAAAGAGGATGTCCTCCCACAAGACCCATGCAGGACAGGAAGCCATCCCTTGTTCCATGGAACACTCACAACCCCAAAGGGCTACCAACGTGCCCCTGGGGCCATTTGGGAGGGACACTCAGAATGCTGAATTCAGGGACATCCTGCTCTCTCGGACACGCAGCAGTGAAGGAAGAACTTCAGAACATTCTTCTCTTTGACGGTGGGACACACCACGGTGGAGCAGCCAGGCCCAGCCCACCCACAGTCAGCCTGGGGGAAAGGGAAGGGTCCCGTCCTTGGCAACGACAGTGATGTATGCACACTGGCTATTTCTGGAAGGTCAGCAGAAGCAAACCCGTTCTTTAGGTAATGGAGAGGCCTCTCTGCTGCTGACCACAAAGTGACACCTGGTGGTCTGAGGTCAGGGGACAGGAGGTGGGCTCCAGCTAAGACAGAGGCCAGGCTGACTGTGGCAGCAAGAGTCTGATGCTCCCTGAGGAAAGCTACGTCTGGGCCAGGAGTGAAAACCCCCAAAGGGAGGGGAGCCCCCATGTGTACAGTGACTGTGTGGCCCAGATCAGGACCCTGAAGGGTACCTGTGCCCATATTCTCTGCAAACTCTTGGTGGTTCTGGGGACCCCCACCCTGTCTCCGCTTCCTGCTCTGGATATAATTTCTCCCACGGGGTCACGCATTCACTGAAGTGGGGTGCGGGTACCCTGACATGGAGGGCAGCCCTCTAAGCAGGGCTTGGTGGATGGGCAATGGCTTTCCTGAAACCCACCATGCCCTGTGACCTTCCTGCCACAGCTGACTGACAGGGCTGGCTGTGCCCACCACAGACTCCGGCCACTGGGCTTGACCAGAGCTAGAGCAGACTGGCAGTCACGCCCTGACCCTGAGCCATCCTGGTTGCTCTCTGGGGCCTGCAGGACCACCCATGCCCACGTGGACATGGAAGCAGGTCAGAAAGCTGGCTCTGGGGCTGGGGTGGTCCTCAGAGGGGAGGCCCAGGCTGGACAGGACAGCCCAGGCTCAGCGGCACAGCGACTCTTCCTTCCTCTCATTTCCTAGAGCACTTCTTGCTGGGGGTAGGGGGAGGTGGGACGGGTGTGAAGATCCTGTCCTGTCCCCTTGCTGACACACATCAGGACATGCCCACAGACATGATCCACATGCCCGGCCTCCCCGCACCTCGTGTGCCCAGACAGACAGATGAGGCCCAGGGTGCTGGGAAGCTGAGTGTGGAGAAGGGCCACGTTGGAGGGATCCCAGACTCGGCCCACCTGTCCCCGCTCCAGTCCCCCAGGGCTCAGCACGTCCCGTATCCAACCAGCGTGTTTATCCACACTCTCAGATGTGATGATCTCGGCAGGTCTGTGCCACGGAGAACAATCCGAAACAAAGCTGAGGGCAAGGGAGAGAAAGGACAGTCTGCGGAGACGGTGGCCCGCTGCTTGTCCCAGAGCACCAGCAAAGCTGCGGGTCAGCCAACCCCAACGCTTCCCATCAACCATCTCTGATGCGAATGGACCTTCTGGGCATGAGAGATTTTGGACATCTTCCTTTCGCAATGCTATCCCTCCCCCACTTCCCAAGAGGGCCGCTGAAGTCGCGGGGGCGGGAGGTGGGGGGAGTCTTTCTTCAGAGCTGCTGGGGAGAGCTGCTTACCGGTTTTGGCAAAAAAAAACAACTCAGTGTGTGGCAATAAACTGTGTTTTCAGAGCCTGCACAAAGGTACCTGTCCTGTTAGAAGCAGTCAGAGCCGCTTTCCTGGTCCATGCCGAACACAGAAACGGAGAACTCTCCACGAGGGGGCAGCAGCTGGCTGGGCTGGCCTTTTCCATGGCGTCTGGCAGGGGGCTGGGAAGCAGCAGGTCCTGGGGAGCTGACAAGAGCTGGAAGAGAAAGCTGTTTTGTGTTTGCAGGTGACAATGTGAGAGAAGGGAATCCCCAGTCCTTTTAGGGCCTCTCTCCCCCAGCAGCCCCCGCCCCCTGTGCTGGAAGGCCCAAGGCCAGCTTGGATCCTCTCCCTGGAGCAGCGAGTGGTGGGCAGGGAGGGCAGTACAGGTTATCACCCCTGGGAACAGGAATGTGCAAATTCCCAGGATTCCAGTAAAAAGAGGAGCAGGGTGAAGGGGCCTTGGGTGTCAGATCACTCACACTGAAAAGAGGGTGTGTGAGTTCGTGCACGTACACACACCACACGTGCACATGGATATTTCCGTGCTCACAGGAGTGCCAGCCAGCCCCCAGCTTGCAGTCTGTCTCCCAAGCAGCCTTCTGGAAATGAACACTGAGCTCTCTGCATGGACAGGTCTGGGGCCCTGGACTCCCTGGGGCTCCAAGGCAGGCATGCAGATGCTGATCCACATTTTGTTAGAGAGAAATGGCTCGTGGGGGCCATCAGTTGGTTAAGCAGCTGCCTTCGGCTCAGGTCATAATCCCAGCGTCCTGGGATGGAGTCCCACATCGGGCTCCTTGCTCAGCAGGGAGTCTGCTTCTCCCTCTGCCTGTGCTCGTTTGCTCTCTCTCTTTCTCTGACAAATAAATAAATAGAATCTTAAAAAAAAAATAGAAAAGGAACACTGAAACAAAAGGGGGCCCTGTCACCCGTGGTCTCCTTCTCCTGAGTATCTGCTCTCTTGACCCGGGAAATGGGGTTCCAGCTGCAGAAAAGCCACTTGGCTGGCGTCTCATCCCTGCTAGGGGATGTCATCCACCGGCCACTCTGAGCCTGACTTCCAGAAGCCTGGGTACTTTTCTTTCTCAAGCACCTTCCTCCTTTAAAAAAAACAAAACAAACAAAAAAAAAAAAACAAAAAAAAAACCTAAAAATCTAACATTTCCACCCTGAAAGCTGGTGAGCCTCAGGCGTTGGGCCTAATGGGTTCTGAACACCGTGTCGGGGCCTGCCTCCCAGTACACACGGAAGCCAGCACCTGTCTGCCCTGATCTCCCAGGAAGCCAGCACCTGTCTGCCCTGATCTCCCATCATCGCTGTGACACATGACCACAGACCTAGCGGCTCCTGATAGAAGCTTGTTAGCTTACAGTTCTGGACATCAGCAAGCCAGCGAGGGTCCACTAGTCTGAAATCAAGGTGCTGGGCCGGCCGGCATTCCCTCTGGAGAGAGACTCAGTCTTCCTGCCTTTTCCAACCCATTGGACTATCCAGGCTACTAGCCCTGGTTCAAGGTCAGCTAATCAGCAGGCTAAACTCTGTCACCACCTCCACTCCCCTTTATTGTGGAAGATACCACATACAGCGGCTTTGAGGATGAGGATGTCAACGCCTTGAGGGGCACTGTTCTCCCCACCTTCTGCTCAAATGTTCCACAATGTCTCATACACAGACTCAGGCTAAGCCCGCATTATGTGCCAGAGGCTTTGTCTCTGGGGACAGTCGGAGAGTAAAACCAGGCATGCCTCTGCTCTCAGGATAATTCCCAAATAAAGGTACGGTTCCGTCTGGGGGAGGGGAAATTTCAGATATGATTTCTTCTGCAACGCTTTTCTTACTCTGCTTTGGGATACCCAATAATCCGATGTTGAATAGGTACACACACGTGCACGCAAACACACACACTTTGCACACTTTGGAGACACCCAAGTTGTAAGAACCAAAGGTACCTCCACTCCAGACTGTCACCAGGCTCTCTGTCCATAAATCCCATTGGAAGGAACAGATGTGCTTCAGGAGCCAGGACAGGTCACGTGACTTCTTTCAGGTCTGTCTCAGCCGCCCCCATGGGTCTGCCACCCAGACCCACACAGACGGCAAACCATGCATCTCCAAGGAAAAATCCATGGGGATTTCACAAAAAACGAAGAGTGGAAGGAGGAACTGGCTGGAAAAGACAAACATGGACCAAAGAAAGGAAAAGTGACAATGGAGAAAGAAAGTTGGAGTGTGACATAAAGGGAGTCAAGGAGCAAAGCTGACCGTGGGGCCCATGGGTGCTCCCCTGCCTGGAGGACTCCCACCCAGAGGGTCTGGGCGAAGCTGACTCACCAACATAAACGAGAGACACTGTTGTGGCCGGGGACGTGATGGCAGCAAAAGCCTTTGCTTGAGAGGAACTGTCAGAGGAAAAGCATTCGGCGGCCTCTTCCGGAGACGGCGAGGCGGGCCATATTCAGGGCCTTCAATGGACTGAGAGGGACCACGGCAACAGCAGTTTTCACGGGGTGAGAAGGGGTTCCAACCCAGACGCAGCCCTGGGGAGGGAGGGGCCGACGGGCAGGAAGTTACCAGCCAGAAACAGCAGGTGGGGGCCGATCTGCCCAACAGGCCAAGCGATCAGCCCTCCCCTGGGTTGGGGGGGGGGGCGAATGAGGGAGCTGACAGATAGCGGAGGGACCAGATGTCAAGGATGAGGACTTCTGGTTAAACTGACCCAGACCGGACTGTACACGGAAATGCACAGGTGAGCCCAGAAGGGTAGGAGCCTGACAGAAGAGTCAGGTCAGAGAATCACTGTCAGGACTCCTAGAGATCTTTGAAACATTGAAAGCAAAGGATAGACAGTTGGATGTGGATACAAACTTAGAAACATTGAATACAACAATTAAAAGATGCCTCCTGCAGATAATAAATTGTACGAGAAGCCAAGCACTATTCCAACTACTAAGTTAACTTTTAAGAAAGTAGTAAATAGGGGCACCTGGGTGACTTTGCCTTTGGTTCAGGTCATGATCCAGGGGTTCTGGGATCGAGCCCCGCATCAAGTTCCCTTCTCGGCGGGAAACCTGCTTCTCCTTCTCCCTCTGCTGCTCCCTTGTGTTCCTTCTCTCACTGTGTCTCTCTCTGACAGATATATAAATAAAATCTTAAAAAAAAAAAGGTAGTAAAATAATTGCATGGAGCACTGGGTATAATATGTAAACAATGAATCTTGGAGCACTACATCAAAAACTAAAGACATACTGTATGGTGACTAACAACAATAAAAAGTAATAAAAAAGGAAAGTAGTAAAATAATGTAATTCTCAATGTTTCAAACATTTAAAACTACAATATGCTAAATAAGTATAGCTTTACAACTTTTTTTCATTTTCCAATACATTAATAGCTGAGAGTAAGAGTCTTTAATTTCTTGACCAAATTGTTTTTTTTTGTGGGGTCATTTTTTAGATTTTTATTTATTTATTTGACAGAGATCACAAGTAGGCAGAGAGGCAGGCAGAGAGATGGGGGAAGCAGGCTCCCCACTTCGCAGAGAGCCCGATGTGGGGCTCAATCCCAGGACCCTGAGATCATGACCTGAGCCGAAGGCAGAGGCTTTAACCCACTGAGCCCCCCAGGCACCCCTGACCAAAATGTTTAATTGGCCAAACAATCACAATTTCTCCTGTTGACTATCAAGATCACTTAGGTAGTTTCAGGTCTTATGGTCATCTTCACAGCTCACACTACAGCAAAAAAGGAAGACAACTGTGTGTGCGTGCGAGGAGGGACGTGTGTGACACTCTTCTAGAAATCTCCCAACTGTCTTGATGTTAATGCCTTGCTAGAAGGGAAATCCTTGACAATGGCCAGGCCTCTGGTATCTTGTAGGTCTTCTGTAGCATATGAAAGTTCTTTCAAATCCTCCGTTTTTCCTTACCTCCCCCAACCCCTTAGTATATAATCAGCCACCCCTCATAACCCCGGGGCAGCAGCTCTTTCTGCCCACGGGTCCTGTCCCCGTGCTTCAATAAAATCACCTTTTTGCACCAGAGACTTCTTAAGAATTCTTTCTTGGTGGTAAGCTCCGGACTCTGCCCCACCCAACCTCACGTTTATTCTGAAACTTCATCATGCATATTTAAAAGATAATTGTAAGGAAAGGGCCATATTGTGATACTCACACAGACATAAAAAGAAGCATGCAATAAAGATTTAATGCTTATAATCGATGAAGGAAACAAGCAGATTGCAATTGCTTCAGATAAAAGTATGGCTATCGCCAACATGGTGAGCTAAGTTTTCTGCTTTCTTCCCCCAAAGAACACCAATTTAGAGAATCACCCTGGGACAAGGGAGACTTGTGGAAGTCTAGGTTTCCAAGTAGAGAAGCTCCAGAAGCTTCATAGTAGCCACAATGCAAAAACCTACAGAACATACACAAATGATAAGAGAGGGAAATCAAAGCAATCCAATATGGAAAACCATCACCATCACTTGACAAGGGAATACAACAGCAGACGGTATTAACAAGTCCTTGCCTATCAGCGATTACTTTAAATTTAGACAGATAAAATTTTCCAATAAAAAGGCATAGAGGAGCCAAATGGGGGGACAAATGAGACCCAACTCTGTGCTTCCCATATGAACTTCAAGGACACACACAGTCTCATAGGGAAGGGAGGGGAAAGGATTCCACACAAGGAGAAACCAAAGGACGGCCAGGTAATGGCACTTGTAATCAGGCAATTTAGACTTTAGGTCAAAACCTGTAACAAGAAACAAGGAAGTTTATCCTATAATGAGAAGAGGGTCAGTTCTTCAAGAGGATAGAACAATTTAAAATATATATGCACTGAACATAACACATAGGCCAAAATGGCATATTTTGGGGGGGTATGTCCTGCCCCCTTCAAGTGAGCAACGGAAGTAAGTCAAATGCATCCCATCACAATGGGTGTTGATATTTTGTCCTGTCACAGCATTAGAGAGCAGGACGTCCAGCTCCGGCAGAGGCGGGGAATTTGCCCTTCCCACATTGTTTCGTTCTGTTCAGACCATCAGTGGATTGAATGAGATCATTCCCCCATCTACTGAGTCCCATGCTAATCGCTTCCAGAAACACCCTCATGTTTTACCATCCCTCTGGGCATCCGTGGGCCCACATGCGATCAACCACCACACCGTCCCCAGCTCTGTACCCCCAGAACCTAGCATACCGCCTGGTCCAAACAAGACCCTCCGTGAGGATTTCTAAGTGATTTCTGAATGCCTGAGATGTGTGAGCAGCGTCCAAGGGTGATGCCACAAAGCCTTCCGCTGTGCTCCCGGCACAGCCCTGCAGGAGGCAATAAAAGGTTGGACTTGATCCCCAGACGGGTCCCACACCCTCAGTGCAGAATTCTGTCGGAAGAGACTTCTGGCTGGTCCCTGGGAAGTGGGCGGGACCCGTGCCTCTTCTCCAGGTAGACTCACCTCCTCAGGCAAGGACACGCCTCGGCCTCTCCAGAGCCACAGACGGGGCTGTCTCCTGTGGCCTGAGGGGACCTAGGCACTCATACCCAGAAGACACCTGGCAGACAGCAGGCCCCCAGACCTAGAATTATCTGTTGATATTTCCGTGCTGGGAAGTTTCTCAGGGCAGCTCCCAGCTGGGGCTCCAAAGAGGTTCAGAACCTTCGCACAGATGAGATTTCTCCAGGAAATGACCCTGCACGTGTGAGCAGCCACTGGCCACGCCGTCAGGAGTCAACAACCTTTCTAGCACCTCTAACCCACCAGTCTGGAAAAGCCCAGAGTCCAGACCCAAACAAACCCAGCAAAACTGCCACACAGAGGAGACTCCACCAACCCACAGCTTCTCACATGCAGGGACGCTCTGGCCATGGTCAGCGGAGAACGGGGTGGACTTGGCCTCCACTGTAACTCTGCAAGGAACTCTACACATGGTAAATAATTTAACCTAAAAACCATCCTGCAAGGAGGACATTCTTCTTTTTGTGTAGGTCCAGGTCGAGGTTCAGAGGACGTGGTAAGATATCCAGCCTATATCTGCGCTGCACCTAGAGCTTTGCCCTCCGTATGCTGAAATGTCTCCTGTCCTTGCCTGTGCTTGCACCTGTGCCCCATCTGGCATTTGTTTCCTGGTGAGGCTTGACCAGTCAGGAGGTCTATTAATCAGCAGAGACTTTGTCATTCCTAATGTTAGCTTGTGTCACTCCACCAGCACAAGGGAAAGAAATGTGTTGTTGTTGTTGTTGTTGTTTAATCCAAAGCAGCCCTGCTCAGCCAGTGCTGGCCGTGCACTTCGGCTCACTGTTTAATTTCCTCAGCCTGTAACTTGGATGTATCATTTGTACATTTTGCTTTTACATTTTGCATCTTACCAAAGGGGAAAAAGAGAGAGTAGTTTAGAGTTGCCAAAATTTTTTCATTTTCTGAGCATTTGCCTCCCAGTCTGGCAGAAAAGGAGCGAGAGGACCCTCACCTTGCCCTCAGAGGAAATAGCTCTGAGGTTTCCCAAAGCCCACCCGTCCAGCCCTGGAAAGCGTCACGCAGGCCATCTACACATCCAAACCCAATGGCCCTTTTCCTCTGTTCATTGCAGGTTTCCTCAAGCAGAGCTCTAAGCTTGCCTATTCAGTGAAATGGAATGGTTCCCTTGTGAGTCTCTCCCTCGGCACAAGAGAACAAGTATGGAAGGGCCGAGAACTGGGGGTCGGGGGAGACAGGGTAGGCATGCGGGATGCGTTCGGACACACATCTGCTGGCCCGGCTTGGTCCACCCTGTGCAGCTCTGTGTGTCTGCAGGAGAAGCAGGACTCTTGTCCTGGCCACCCCATCAGCAGTCTCTGCCCCTGTCAGTCCAGCCAGCGGCTTCCCTGCCACAGACTGGCTTCAGGACCGGAGGGGATGGAGAGATGGGGCTGGGTGCTGAGATCAACACTCACGGAGTCAGCGCCTACCTGCCAGCTCTCCCGTCTGTCTTTGCCTCGTGGAAGTGTTTCCCCGTTAGCTAGGATCGGGCTATGAAGCTGGCAATTGCCTGGTCTTCATGGATCATAAAGTGGGGAAAGAGAGCAACACTGGGACCCCTGCCGGACACTCACCGCACCCCAGGTGGAGCTGAGAGGGGCTGGGACACGGGGCCCAAGGGTGTTGCTTCCTCTTCTGACTGCATGAGGCTCAGAAAAACAAAACAAAACAAAAAAAAACACCAGACAGAAGCTTGTGTGGCCCAGCCTGGTCACTTGGATGTCATCTCGAACTAGCTCATTTAGGGAGGCCTTCGGAAGGGCCTGCCTTCAGGTAAGGACAGGTACTTGCTCTCCCAAGCAGCTAATACTATTAAAACAGGCTTTTTTCTTCTACAGCAAACATTATAATGGACATCGAAAGCCTGAATAACTTCCCCCTAAAACAGGGAAAAGAAGGATTTCTGTTTCTGTCTTTACATCTTCTATTCTAGTGGCCTGGGGGTTCTGAAAGCCAGTGCAAAGGACGCGGAGAAGAGATAAAAGTACATGTATCGGGACGGAAGTTGTGAAACGAGACTTATCTGCAGAGGATATGATTAACTGAAAAGAAAATCCTAAGGAATCTACGAGAAGAAAAGCTTGAATTTTGCAACATTACATGATACCAAGTCAATACATAAAAATCAATTGCATTCCTATACAAGAATGCCACATAGTTTAAGACGCAAAATGCCATTTACAATAGTGTCAAAAACATCAAATACTCATGGATAAATTTAACAAATTTATCAATGCAAAACTTCTACACCAAAATCTACAAAGCACTCATGAGAGATATCAAAAAAGAGAGAAATATTTCATGGTTTGGATCAAAGGATTTATGTTCCTAAAATACCATTTCTCCCAAATTGACCTGTTTATTCCAGAAAAATCCCAACTGAAAACCCAGAAAAAAATTTTTTATAAATTGACAAAATGATTTTATAATTCATAAGGAAGGCGAAGGTATCAGAATCATGGAAACAATCTTAAAAAAATAACAAAGTCAGGAGACTTATCAGAATCCACTATAAAGCTGCAGTATTTGTGACATACGTACATCAGTAAAACAAGAGATGACAGAAGGGAGCACAGCAAGGAAATAGGCTAACAGATACCATCAAATAATTTTTTTTAATATTTTAATGTATTTATTTGAGAGGGGTATTTTTTTTTATTTAAGCTTTATTTAAACATATAATGTAAACCCACCACCCTCTCCCAACCCTTCTCCCCCCCACCCCCCTCAGTTTGTTTTATGACATTAAGAGTCTCTTTTGGTTTGTCTCCCTCCCGATCCCATCTTGTTTCATTTTTACTTTTCCTACCACCTTAACTCCCACCCCCGTTGCATCCCCACTTCCTCATATCAGGGAGATCATGTGATAGTTGTCTTTCTCCAGTTGACTTATTTCGCTAAGCATAATACGCTCTAGTTCCATCCATGTCGTCGCAAATGGTAAGATTTCATTTCTTTTGATGGCTGCATAGTATTCCATTGTATATATATACCACCTCTTCTTTATCCATTCATCTGTTGATGGACATCTAGGTTCTTTCCATAACTTGGCTATCCATCAAATGATTTTTGACAAGGAAGCTAAGCCAATTCAGCAGGGAAAATGGGGCCAGGAAAACTGGATCCACAGGAAGAGGTAAGGAAGAGGGCCTGGACTCTGACTCCTCCTTTCTTCTCAGCTGAGGGGTTAGGCAAGACTTCATAAAGAAGACACAAAAAGCACGAGCCATAAAATAGAAGTCTGGAGAATTGCAGTACAGTGCAAAAAGGGGGAAAAGAGTCCCTCTGGGGAGAGACACCTGACAAACACCACATCCACCCAGGTGATCAGGGTCAGCACCGGGAGGGATGAGTCGTGCTAATGCAAGACACCCTTGGTATGATGTGATGAGAATGGTCCTTCACCATGTGGTCGTCCCAAAAGCCCATAACCAGTCTGATCATGAGAAAGGCATCATACAAATCTCAGTTAAGAGAGATCTCCAAAATGCCTGAGTAACTCCACAAAACTGTCACGATCATAAAAAGCAGGGAACATCTGCTTGTTCACAGCCAAGAGGAGCCTAAGGAGACATGAAGACTGAATGCCCCGGGTATCTTGGCTAGGATCCAGCAACAGAAAAAGGTCACTAGGTAAAAACTAAGGGGATCTGAATAAACTACAGAGTTTAGTTAATATTGGTTCATTAATTCTGATAAATATGCCAGACTATTAAAATATTTTAAATAGGGGAACTGGAGGGCACCCCCAAAGGTGCCACATCCCTAATGGCAAGCACCTGTGACCATGTGACCCTTACAGCAAGAGGCATCCATAGATGCGATGGAGAAGAGCATCTGAATTAGCTTGGAGGGTCCCCATAAGACGAGGCAAGATCAAACCCAAGGAGAAGGTGACGTGACACTGTAAGTAGAGACAGAAGACGGCTTTGCCACCGGCAGCCTCTAGATGCTGGAAGGGGCGGGACCACGTCTCCTGGAGCCTCCAGAGGGACCTGCCGGTTTGGCACCTTGAGATTAGCCCCTGAAACTCGCCTCGACTTCGGATTGCTGGGACTTCAAGAGAATAATTTTGTTGTTGTTTTTGAAGATTTTATTTATTTGACAGACAGAGATCACAAGTAGGCAGAGAGTCAGGCAGAGAGAGAGAGGGGAAGCAGGCTCCCTGCTAAGCAGAGAGCTGGATGGGGGGCTTGATCCCAGGACCCTGAGACCATGACCTGAGCCGAAGGCAGAGGCTTAAACCCACTGAGCCACCCAGGTGCCCCTAATTCTGTGCTGTTTTAAGCCCCAGACTTTGTGGTCCCTGTGACGCTGCAGCAGGGAATGAACTCAGCGGGGGAGGCTCTGGGCTTGGCCACCCCTCACCCAACCCTCAGGAGGTAGGGACTGAGGTCAGGAGGCAGGGACTGAGGGCCGATGTGTCCCCGGAAGTCAGCAGGTGGCACCAACAGACATGTCACCAAAGGTCAAACCTGTGCTCAGCACAGACACGTGTGAGGCTGGGTTTCTGCCTCCTGAGGAACCCACTGGGCCCACGCTGGCCAGAGCTTTCCTTTCTAGGCTGTGTGTGAGGCCCATGGCCGAGGCGGGTGCCGGTCCTAGCCACCCCTGGAGAGAAAGTGTGCGACAGCCACTAAGCAGTACCGATGGCAGAAGTGCCCCCCATACCGAGAGTTTTAATAATCTAGAAGTTGTCTTCCTTCAAGCTCAGTATCTAGGTATTAATCACTGCACTAAGGATCATTAGCAAGCAAGGATGACAAAATAAATTTATCAGTTACCTCTCTGAATCTACTACAGCCCTCTCTGCGGGCCTGTGACTTTCAGAGACGGCTCAGGCAGCACCCCAGAACCGAACAGGGGTGCTCCCCAGGCTGATGACACACTCTGAACGCAGGCAGAGTCCCTCTGTCCCCTATGCACGGTCAAGGTCCCCTGCACATCCTACGTCTGACCACGTGACACTGAGAAGCTATTTTCACCCAGTGAAGCACATGTGTGGAGAGCGTAGCTGTGCAGGGTTTATAGCTGAATTCTGTAATTTGTGGACACAAATGCCCATCAGAATAGAGCTGCTTTAAACGTACCTTTAACGGGTACACTCACTGGTTTGCTTAAAATTGGAGTCCAGTTAAGAGCTAACCGGGTCCTCCCTCCGCCCCTGAAAGGCACGTGCTGCAGACAAGAGAGTGGACACTGGATCTGGGAGAAGAGCTGGGAGGGACTATTCCCGAACAAGAACGTGGTCATGCTCTCAAAAAGATAATCCTTCCTTCACTCAGGGCACCCAGCATATGCTTACCAAGTGCCCACCACACACCTCGTGTTATAGCAAAAGAAAGTCAGGGACGGACTTCCTCCAGCTCATGTTCTGGTGGGGAGACTTAATTCTATAACATAAGAGAATCAGTGCAGTGAAGATTGTAGAGATGATGGGGGTGGGCTGCAGGAAGGGATTTAGCCCTTCAATGGGGGTGGCTGGGGCCAGGCTGGGTGAGGAGGGGTCACCTGATTAATGGGAAGGAGCCAGCCAAGTGCAGATCTAGGGAAGAGCACCCACTAGAGGCATAGCACATGCAAAGGCCCTGAGGTGGGAATTGCTTGGCGAGCTTGAGGAGCAGCAGGCAGGGCTGCATGGCTGGAGAAGGAGACCAACTGGGCAAGGGAGGGACAGAGCTCAAAGCCCCAGGTGGGCAACTGTGCCAGACACTGAGGGCCTGAGGTCAGGGTGAGCTTCTCCATAGTGCTGAGAACAGTTTTGCAGCAGGGAAGTTGCTTCCCAGTGTGAATGGGGAACTCAGCATGAGCTGGGAGCATCCTGAGCACCTAACAGAGACCCTCTCATATGACTTCCCTGTGGGAGGCACAAAGGCAACCCTATTTTACAGAGGAGGGGAGTGGGGATGAGGAAGGTCAGGTGATCCTCCCAGAGTTCCTCGGTGAACAGGGGTGGCATCAGGATCCAAGCCCATACTTTTTTTCCAAGCTATTACACACTGCGCTATATAACCTACCTCTCGGTTCACACGCTGCTAGTGATGAGGAACAGCCCTTCCCCTGGCCCGTCGCCTCCCTGACATGGAGCAGAGCGTACGACGTATGGGACAGCCTCCCTCTCTGAGCTCAGCCACGGGGCCAGAAGGCTACGTGGAGCTGTGCACACTCCCTGGGACGCGGGACCTCTGCTTTGCCCAGGTGTGGGGGCGCCATCCGTGGAGGACTCCGTGAAAGGCTGCCTTCTGAGCTTCACGGCCCGTGCCCAGCACGGCTGGGAGCATGAGAGGGGAAGCCAGTGGTCAGAAAGGCCGCCTCAAACACCCCACCCTAATGGGATCACCAGGCCCCAAGGGGTGAGACCACGCACCCACACTCAGGGCTCATGCTGACTCACAGCTTACGTACAGGCAAATGGACCCACACACGGAATGCCAGGGGCCGCATCACCCAGGCTTGCTGGGGACAGAGGGCCCTGAAGCCAGTGAGATGGGCCAGCAGAGACCAGCTTCCCAGGATGTCATGTCAGAGCTGCCGATGTTGGAACCAAAGGGCACTCTCGAGGAGCTGAGAACCTTCGAGAGCCTCTGGGTGGTTCCTGGGGATCCGCTCTTCTTCCAGAAGTGGGCCCTCTGGATTGGGTGCAAGCCCACAGCCCTGAGGGCAAGGGTGTCATCCCACTCGTCCCCCGCCAGCCATCGCCCCACATCCAGAGCTGCAGCTGCCTCTGGCGCCCTTGACCTGAGGCTGTCCTGTCTTGGCCCAGAGGATGGCCTCCGGGGAGGAAGTGGCTCATCCTGGGTGTGAGTCTTCCTCTGCCTCCTGGGGACCCTGCACAGCTCACCTCATCTTGGAACTGCCCCGATGCCTGCAGAAAGCCCAAGGGGCAGGTGTGGTGGCGGAGAGAATGCAGAGGGTCCGAAAGATGGACCCCCTCATCTGAGGTCATGCAGGTGCAAACAGAAGGAGCTAAAACACCTAGTATATTCGTCCAAGAACGATCCTCCCTCAGAACTGGAGAGCCATGACTGCAACCCCCAACTCCGTTCAAGGACGTACACCCAGCACATTTACTTAGTACCATTTCTTCAGTCCCCACCAGGAACTAATTGCTGCTTCCTGCACTTTCTGTTCCTAGAGTGTAATCTGCTCCCCCCCAAACCCGCTTCACGAAGCAGGTGCTGCCGTAGCTCGAGCAGATGTAGCACCTGGGGTTCCGAGAGCTGCCGTAGCTCCCTGGGGCCTGACCCACCTCTGACGTGGCCTCCGGGGCTGGGCGTGGGCCCCCCAGGACCCATGCAGCAAACCCAGCAATCACGAAGCTACTGGAGCTGGTATCCGAGAGACAGAGACCAGGTCTGGAAGCGGGAATCTAGAGTGCAGTCAGAAAACATCGTCAGAGGAGGAAAGGCAAATGGCAGCAGAAGCCGAGGAGGGAGAGGACACTTCCCGACCCGCTGCAGACAGGGAGGCCAGAGCACCGCCCCCCTCCAGGAATGGACTCAGAGGACAAGTCCAGGGCCACGGAGATCCAAGGTGTCACCTGAATCAGCAAAGAAGACCCCTTAGCGAAGGGGCATGGCAGGCGGGACCTTGTTCAAGCAGCTTCACTGGCCGATGGAGGTAGAGGCTGGGCTGGAGCCAAGCCCACAGTCTGTCGGAGCTGCTGCCCACCTGAGGCCATGTCCTCCCGCCTGATAAAGGTCAACTAAATCTCCTTCCTCCTCAGTATCACAGGAGTCGTGGGAATCTATGCGGAACTTTCTCAGGACGACCGCACATGGGTGCACAAGGCATCTAAACCAAGAGTCCCAGTGAGGGGGACCAGGAGGAGTCCTTTCCCTGAGAAAACAAGAGTCCTGCTTCAGGCCAGTGTTCCTGGGGCATCTTTCCTGCCAGGACTGGAGGCGACAAGGGTGAAGCAAGTGGATGCCCAGAGCGGGCACACCAGGCAGGCTGAGTATGAGACCCACCCAGAGAGGCCCTGCCGGTGCCCTCTGTGCAGTGCCCTCTGTGTCAGTCCTCCAGCTCACACAGGACCGTCCCTTTCCTAGGGCCACAGGGCTCATGGCCCGTGTCCACCTGCACCATACCTTTGACCTCATACCCTCAGCTTGTACCATCCAACTGGCTGTCAGGGGGCCTTCCTATCTGCTCCTTGGCTGAGCATTTGCACAGACAAATGTCCTGGGGCTCTCACAGACCCTGACCCTCATGTGCGCCCACAGCAGCTCTCCCACCTAAACGCCGCAGGAGCTGAACACCCACAGGCTGCCGGGGAGGGCTGGGTCCCATGTCCTTCTCCATCTTGTTTCCGACCTACATCTGGGACTAACCAGACAGTAAGCAAAGATCCGTGAGGACAGAGATGTCCATGGAGATGAGATGAGGGGACTCAGGGAGCCTGAGCAAGGGAAGACATCACAGTCGAAGAGAAAAATCCCGACATCCACCGCGGTTCAGGACAGTGAACGTCTTGTCATCCCACTTGCTGCGAGGGTGGGACAGGGGCCTGGCAGGAAGTGAGTGGATGGGAGATGTCCCCGGGAACACTGAGGAGCCCAGCTTCCTCCTGCTCAGCCCTTCTCCTGACTGGATACACGAGGGACCGTGGCGTGGCCTCCCTCCTACACCCTTCATGACCACGTCTCACTTCCCACTCACTTCCCACCATGGTCACTGACATTTGTAATTTGGCCTTGATCCATAAACGCAATGGAGACAATTTATACCTTCCATGTTCACAAGAAGGCAGAAATAAGCAGGGATCTCTGCAGAGCTTTATTTGGACCCCTTCGAAAGGAAGCAAACCCATCAGAGGAACTAGACCAGCAATTTCCTTTTCCCTGTGGGATTTGCGCTAGCCACTTTGCAAATGGAAGATGCACTCACCACCCCCAAGGGCCCTACCGCCCTCCACGGCAAAGTGGGATGCTCGTCCTGTTGCTATTTTAAAACCTATCTCGGGGTTGGGAGTTCTTGTCTGCAATCATCTCGGACTTAATTTCGTGTGACGAGGTAGCAAAGTGTGTCAGGAGGAGAAAATAAGAAAATGCTGGCAAAGGAGGAGGCCCTAGGAGGGACCCAGGGCCAGTCTGGACTCCGAGATGCAGAAAGCTAGGGGCTGGAGGCGGCAGCCAGACAGGAGTGGGGGTGGGCGTGGACGTGCTCTCCGGAGAGACCACAGGGAAGCCAAGGCATGACGGGGGAACAAGGCTGTGATTACAGCCCTTGGGGCCCAGTCTGGGAGATGTGGCCTTGCGGAGGCTGCTCCTTTGTCGGGGTGACATTTGCCCTGGGCGTGACCTTTCTGTGACTCAGCCCATGGCCCGCAGCCAGGCGCCGCCGCACCCATTCCTTCCCTTCTCCCCGTGGTGCCTGGCACAGGCGAGGAACCAAGAAGTGAGGGCACGTGGTCAGCCCCAGCCACGGTCCCCACGGCACACCCGCACGTACACACACACTCACAAGCGCCCAGGCACAGAAACAGCCCACACACAGGCGCGCATGCTCGCTCACACGCCTCTGGGTCTGGCCGCAGCCTGCACCGGCTCGCGGGTTGCCGTGGACGCGGCCAGAGGTGTGGGCTGCGCTGGCCGTCTGCGCCGCTCAGATGTCCCGGCCCTGAGCCTGGTCCGGCTGAGACCCTCGAAACGCACCCCGCCTCGTGCAGCCCGTTTCCAGTGACAGCTGCCGTGATCCCCGAGTAACCAGGCTTTCAAAGAGCCGAGCTACTTGTGTTTTACCCTTTTGTGAATGTTTCCGTGACAGAGTGAATGAGTGTCAGTTTCCGGCAGCGTCTGGTCCCTGCAGAAAGCTGCCCGGTCCCCCAGCACCTGTCACTGTTTCTTCTGACGGGAAACTCACTGCCTGGCACGGCTGCCGGCCGTCCCCGGAGGGACACGTGCGCCCCGTGTTGTCCTCCGAGACAGTCATGTTTCTGCTGACGCCATGATCCGCTCTCCCCGAGAGTCAGAGGTAGGGGGAAGGCTCGTTTCCATGCATGCTGTCAGCTGGGTTCAGTTTGGGGGGAGCATCTCCATCCCTTCTTTCCCCTCCGTGGGTACCTGCCCTCAGCCCACCACGCAGAGTGCCTGTCCTCTCCCGTGCAGTCGCCAGGCTGGTCCCGGGGACTCGTGGTCACACAGTGTCCACGTGGCTGAGCACCCGGCTCTGTTCAGAGTGTGAGCCGGCTCAGAGCAAGGCCGTGCAGTCCTGAGCGGCAGCAGAAGTCCCCGGGAGCTCGAGACCAGAGGCTGGGGGTCCCAGGTCCCCGACGGTCCCAGCTTGTCCAGGCGGCACAGCTAGTGCCAATGCCCTGGGATTTTGTGAAAACCAAGGGACGGGCCCCACTCAGCAAGCAGCTGTGTCACCGGCCAGAGAGGCACTGGGAGACGAGTACCCCAGCCTCCTCCAGGCTCCTCGCACCCAGGGAAGGCTCTGGCTCCCTCCTGAGGCCGCTGTGGCTGTGTCCTCTCACCACACGTGCTGGGGAGACGGGGTCACAAGCGTCACCTGCGAAGGGAAAGAGCAGTTGGGACAGCAGCACTCACGGCTGTGCAACAACAAGGGAGGAGACTGAATGGGGCCATGGGGCCTCCTTTCTTCTTCCAATGCCATTAGAACAGCCTTGCTCTGCCCTCTGACCTGTGGGCCTCTGCGTGAGGGGTGTCCAAGCTCACAGCCACAGGCCAAGCTTGAGTGCCAGCCCCTTCAGCCCAGTGACCTGCCACCCCTCAGCTGTGCCAGCTGAGCGGGCCCCCAACACACCTTCCGGATAAAGCAAGAGCTCCAGGTCACTGAGACGCCCTGTCTTGAACCCTCCGTCCCTACCCGCAGCCAGGGCCACTACAGCTGGAGGGACTAGAGCAGGGAGAGTCTCCCCAGACGCTCGTGGGTGGGGAGCCAGCAGGTGGGGTCTGTTAGGGCCCCTAGGAAATGTGGAGTAAACTACCTGTTCCAAGTTTGGTTTCTAGGAGAAGTGGGCTGGCTCGTGTTTTCCTTTGTCCCTCATTTGTTCACTTAGTGTGTCGATCTCCACCAGACCCTCAGGTCATGCAGGGATGGTGGGAAAGCCCCCAGACTCTCTCAGGGTCTATTCCTGCCATCAGCTACGGATGCCCCTTGTTACTGGCAAGAAGGCCTCGCCAGATGGCCCAGGGGACCCAGCACTTTGCTCCAAGTGTGAGCTCACCTGTCACCAGATATCCCTGCTCAGGGGTCCCTGGCCACACACATGAGAGGGTCACCTGCCCACCATCCCACAGCCAGTGAAAGGTCAAGACTACTTGGGAAGCAATGGCTCCCTCCCCACAGACCCCTGCGAGTGACCACTAGAAGGAAAGTGGCCCCCAGTGGTCATTCCAGCCAGAGGGTGGAAACCCAGAAAGCAAAGGCCTTCACTGGGGAGAGAGCAAGGCTGTGTTTTGAATACAGCCGATCGGGAGGTCTTCTGCTGTGTGGCCAGTGTCCCGGCTCTGGTCCTGGAGCAGCCCTCTGGAGAGGCCCTGGGCACACGTCTGAGCTGGCTGTGGTCAGTACCATCGAGGTACAGAGGCCGAAGGGTCTGTCCTCCCTCTGCCTGATGCAAGCATGCAGTGTGTGTGTGTGTGTGTGTGTGTGTGTGTGTGTGTGTCAGTGTGTATGTCAGTGTGTGGGGGGAGGGCGGCAGTACCCCACCCCGCAGGAGGGGCAGCCCAGCCAGGAGGGCCCCTCACGCAGACCCCATGGGGTCCTTCCCAGCGGGCCAGGCTCTCACTTAGAGTGTTTCCACCCAAATCCTTCTCTCTGGTTTTATCCTACTGAGGACCTGAGCTTTTACATCAAAATCCAAGAAGCTATTCCTTTGTCCTTGCTTTCTGCTGACACCCTTGTCTCCCAAGGCACCCAGCCCACCTGCTTGAAAAGAAGGGAAAGCAAAGGGGAGAGCAGTGGCTGGTGGGAAAGGAGGGGGAAGCTCGGATTAAAGCTCAAGCCAGGTTGCCTGGAGATTACACCATCTCTGATGCTCCCTGCCTTTCTGATCGGCCCATTGTGCTCTCTCGTTTGCTTTGCAGCATGTCCTGGGATGGGATTCGGGTGTCCCCGCTTTGTCCTTGATGAGAGGAGCTGAGAGCTCTCAGCATCTGAAGCCCAGCCTCCCTTGCTGCTGCCAAAGGTGCAGCAGGAGGGGGTGGGAGGGGACAGCACTGGGACCCTGCTACCCTCAGCTCAGACAGCCACTCCCGCCTCTCTGGTGCCTGGTCTGGAGCCTGGGCCCTCAGTCCCGAAGCTCACAACTCCGAGGAACTCGTGCCAATGGCTGGTCTGGCTCCCCCGGCTGGAGGAGACCTGGGGGGCAGGGAGGGTCA
>RCUC01148782.1:0-38604 GCA_003697995.1 Taxidea taxus jeffersonii | reverse complement strand
TGGGTGTAGAGATTACTTAAAAATAAAGCCTCTTGGGATGCCTGGTTGGCTCAGTTGGTTAGGCGGCTGCCTTTGGCTCAGGTCACGATCCCAGCGTCCTGGGATCGAGTCCCGCATCGCTCTCCTTGCTCGGCAGGGAGTCTGCTTCTCCCTCTGCCTCTGCCTGCCACTCTGTCTGCCTGTGCTCATTCGCTCTCTCCCTCTCTCTCTGACAAATAAATAAATAAAATCTTTTTAAAAAAATATTAAAAAAAAAAGTAAAGCCTCTTAAAAATAAACAAACAAACAAACAAATAAATATATAAATAAAATGAATATTATGAAATATCTATGGAGAAATGTAGGATATTAAATATCTCTAATATATGAGCTATATTTTTGAATACACAGGAGAAAAAGTAAGGATATGCCAATTTTTTTGGGGGGGGATATGCCAAATTTTAACAATGATTTTATTTAGCTGTTTGGACTCTTGATTTTTACTCTCAATTTCTTTATATAGTGCTGGATATTCTTTTTTTTTATTTTTTTTTATTTTTTAAAGATTTTATTTATTTATTTGACAGACAGAGATCACAAGTAGGCAGAGAGGCAGGCAGAGAGAGAGGGGGAAGCAGGCTCCCTGCTGAGTAGAGAGCCTGATATGGGGCTCGATCCCAGGATCCTGAGATCATGACCTGAGCCGAAGGCAGAGGCTTAACCCACTGAGCCACCCAGGCGCCCCTAGTGCTGGATATTCTAAATCATTTATAATGCATATATATTACATTAGTAATCAGAAAAGTAATAGTGAAGGCTTAGCTTAGGGTGTTAGTCACAATTACTTGAGTGCAATGTAAGATACAAGATAATTTATTAATCTCTTGAATATATATAATTCCCAAAACTTATTTTCTTTTCTTTTTAAGATTTATTTATTTATTTTAGGGTGAAAAGGGAGCGTGTGCATGTATGCATGTGACGGGGAGAGGCAGGGAGAGACAGGGGGAGAGTGCATCTCAAGCAGACTAGGCTGAGTGCAAAGCCCCATATGGGGCCCGATCTCATGATCCTGAGATCATGACCTAAGCCAAATTCAAGAGTTAGGCACTTAACTGACTGAGTCATCTAGCCACCCCCCCAAACTTATTTTTTAAATAGTAAGTCGAACTTTCTAAACTGGACTCCTTCTTTATTGAAAAAGACACAGCAAGATTAAGAAACAGTGGTTAACTCAAAGTCTTAACTCAACATGGTGCACATATTGTTGACCGCCATACTTAACATCTCTATACCACTCTATTTCTAAGCTCATATAGCTACATGCTGTCTAGGGCTCTGCATTGCTGTGGGGCTGTGCAGTTGTGCTCCTTACTCTGTAATGCCGGTAGTGCTTTCTTTTGCCCCCACTCCTCCCTCCTTGGTAGTGCACCTGAATTCAGATGTGGGCATTTTCTAGTGTTCATGATCTAACCACTTAGCATGTCAAAACTTCAGTTTCTTCATCTGTAAAGTGGGCATCGGAAAAAATAACAGTACAGTACCCAACAATCCAACTAGTGTATCATATCCAGTAGTACCCAATGAGAAGTATTTAGTTTGTTGGGAAATTAAATTAGTAGAGACATATGGATGCAGTTTTCAAATATGAATCAAGATGCAAATTATTTTATTCTTTTCAATTCTGAAGTTGTACTTTTTATAAGCTATGACTTTAAAAACCAGGTAAATTATTAAGCATAATTAAGGGTGAAAATAAAATCTAGTAAATGAGCTTTAGTGTCTCCAGAGGTTTGAACTGAACTGAAGGCATTAAGTTTCATTTATTCAAAGATATACATATTTTTCCACAGTCAACATTTCTAAATTTAGGATGTGTCCTTAACTGATGGTATCTTATAATGCTGCAACCAAGCAGCATAACTACAAGCATCAAAAGTAACCATATTCAACCCTCACAGAATGGTGTCTACAGCTCTGAAGAAAGTCCTAGAGCGAAGAGTGAAGTGCTCTGAAAAATGTAGCAACAAGGGTGCCTGGGTGGCTCAATGGGTTAAACCTCTGCCTTCTGCTCAGGTCATGATCTCAAGGTCCTGGATTCGAGCCCCACATCGAGCTCTCTGCTCAGCAGGGAGCCTGCTTCTGCCTACCTCTCTGCCTGCTTGTGATCTCTGTCTGTCAAATAAATAAATAAAATCATTAAAAAAAAAAAAAAAGAAATGCAATAACAATCTCCTAATGGTACAGAGGCTGATATTGCGACACACATCATGGATGTGGATGACTCTGAGTCCAAACATGATTCAGACAAGTCAAACTCCAAATGGAGAGATGCTTCAAGAAAACTGAACCAATTATCTTATTAATGTTTTCACTTCTTAGAAATGTACAAAGGGATATACAATTTTATAAGCTGTCACAAAAGGCTTATAAACCTCCAGCAATAATTACATAAAATAAAATGCAAATTGATAGGAAGGCATATATTATTTTGGGGGCAATATTTTTCTCTGTGAGTTATTAAATGATAATGAAGCATCTTACAGTCAATGGTTCTGGTATAATGAAATTGAGTGATATCCAGTTGTTCCGTTCTGTTTTGTTTTGTTTTATTCACTCTCCCGTTACCCTAAATACCTCAGAATGCTGCCTTAGGAATAAGACATTCTCGTATAGATTTGAGGCACTATTACTACATTTCAGAAAATGAACTACATCTCAGAAAATGAACAATACTTCCATAATGCTATCTAATATCTAGTGCATATTCAAACTTCTCCAGTTATCCAATGTCCCTCAAGTTTGTTGTTTTTTTTTTAACCAACATCCAGTCAAGTTTCATGTCTTGCCTTTGACCAGAACTATTATTATTCGCACTGTGTATCAACTACTCAGTAGGAACAAATTATTTTTCTTTTAGCCCCCAACCCCACTCCCCACCCCCATCTTTTAAGACATTGCTGTTCATTTTATTTCATCCTATTTTTATCTTACATAATTCCTTCAGATATGAAATTCTTAGAAGACTTATTAAAAGACTTGCCTATCTGGAATCTACATTATTTTCTTTTACTGAGTTTCTTAATCTTTCAGAGGTAAGAATAAACAGAAGTTCAGTTCTTATGGCAGGACTAGGTTGCTGTTAAGAAATTAACTCAGTTGTTCTCTGGAGCAATATATGCATTCATCAGAACTTTCAGGAATCTGCAGAAGCACTGCCTTTTGAAAGTTCACTGTAATGTCTCATGAGTGTTTCAAGTTTCACAAGTTGTGTAACCTCCTTATTTTGATGAAATATTCCAATCATCTTATTGCCACTTTGAAAATGGCTCCCTTCACATTTTCTTTAGCTTTGAAGATGATGTTCGCATCTTGGAAAAACAGCATTTTTTGATGAATGATTCTTTTTTCAGCAAAGAAGTTGTTTTTCCATTACTATATAAAATGATTTAGTGCTGGTATGACAAAAATAAACATAGACTTGAGGGAAGCGTATGGACTAAAGAACAAAACAAATTGAATGTTTAAGACGGTAGGAAGTGATAGTAGTACATTTGTTATTATGCTTTTATTTATGTTAAAGCCAAAAAATGAGATGGGGGGAAGGACAGCCAAAAGCCACATAATAAAGTAATAATAAAGTAGAGCAGAGATTATCAAAGTTACCATACTATACATTATTGGCTGAATAATTTTCCATCAAGTGTGTCAGAATATTTAAATAAACTTGTCTTGCAACTCCAGTGCTGAAAGTATGTTGAATAGACATCCAAAGAAGACATTCACATGGCCAACAGGCACATGAAAATATGTTCAACATCACTTATCATCAGGGAAATGCAAACAAAAACCACAGTGAAATATCACCTCACATCAGTTGTATATTTCTATTTTAAAGTGTTTTGAGGGAATATTTTTGTCTATTTCCAGCTCTCAGTAGGGTTTTCCATAAGACATCTAGATAGCAGCATTCTGAATGAGTAGAGTTTTTCTGCAGATAAAAATCACTCCTTACTCAGCTGATAGTAAACAATAAGCAAACCCAGAAATGTACAACAGGCAGTAATATCTACTCATTGATTTAACACAATGCTCCTATCAGATGTTTATACCGATTTACCACATTAGTTTCACAATTCAACTTATATGTTTTTAAATAAATGGATAAATTCCATCAACAAACATTTTCCTTTCTTCTATTTCGACTATGCACCCAAAATAATAATTTTAAAAATTCAAATATGTAAGCCCAGAATGGAAGCTTCTTCAGTTATGCTTCTAAGAGTCAATCTTACTATCTAAACTTCAGGGTATCTCAGTGAGCAAGTAAAGTCAGGCCATTTCTAGTTTTTGAAGTTCTCAGTTGTAGAATTTTTTAAAATTGCCAAAATATGGCTACAAAACTGATTTATGTAAAGGTTTGCATTTATCAAATTAATTATGTTTATGCTCTATAAAATTCAATAATTATACACATGGTATCTTGGAGATGACATCAAAAATACATTTTGGAGGTCCAACATTACAAGAGACCATGACTCTCCAGTCATTTTTGAATTGCTGGTGTCTCAAAAGTCCTGCCAGACATACATTCACGTCATTAAATGCTTCAATTCTTGATTCCCTTATCATCTTCACATCCAAAATACACTATTCTCAACTACTTACTATATATAACTTTGGTGTCAATTTCTATGTAAACATTTGCCACAATAAAGTACCAAACATTGACATAATAACATCTAAGGCATTAAAAAGTTGGAGTATTTGCATCAGTATTTTTTTTTTTTTTAAGAGACGGGGTCTCGCTAAGGCACGATCCCAGGCACGATCCCACAACTGATCAGCATGGGAGTTTTGACCTGCTCCGTTTTCGACCTGGACCAGTTCACCCCTCCTTAGGCAATCTGGTGGTCCCCCACTTCAGGGAGGCCACCATAATGATGCACTACTGAACTTAGTGCGGACCCCTGATCACATAGCCCACTGTAGTCCAGAACTCCTGGGCTCAAGTGATCTTCCCGCCTCAGTCTCCCAAGTAGCTGGGACTACAGGCACATGCTGGGCTGCATGTCTTGTTCCACAAAACTTTTGGTAGGACAAATCATTATATTTATGTATTTAATTAATGTTATTTATTTATGTATTTATTTATTTATTTGAGAGGAAATAAAGGTTAGGCAGAGGGAATGGGAGAAGCAGATTCCCTGATGAGCTGGGAGCCAACACTTGGGGCTTGATCCCAGGACCCGGAGATCGTGACCTGAGCTAAAGGCAAGATGCTTAACTGACTGAGCCACCTCAGCACCCCGGGAGAAATCATTTTATACCTTTAGTATATCATTTCAATTTTGTGAAGAAATTCACATTGGAATTCACAGGAAAATAAACTACACTTTGAAAATCCCCCCAAATATTGGCATTTTATAATTTCTTTTTAATTCACAAAAGAAATGTCTCTTACTTGGCAAGGTATAGGTCATGATCCAATTTCCTGCTTTGAGCCCATCCCTATCCATCTATAAACAACTTATTCCCACTCACTCTTATCATCTCTCTTCAGCCTCACAGGAAACTTTATCTTATATCAAGTCTAAACATAATCCTTCAAACTGTGCCTTAAATCTTACTCTCCTTCCTTAGAAACCTCACATCATTTTCTTTTTTGCATCCTTAACAGCAGAACTGCTTCCTTTCTCTTCACACATAAATAAGTATAAGTCTTTCTCTTATTATTAGAAAAAAAATGTTTTAATTTTTAGGGTTTTCTTATCTCCCTGATTTCCTCTGTAACCAACTTCATTATAAGTAGCTGACATTTTCTCCTTCCAATTCTGCCCTTACCCCACTGCTATATGAGCCTGTCCCTATCTCTCCGGGGAAATTTTTCTCACAAGGGTAATCAGTTCCTTAACATTCCTAATAAAAGGAAAACATTTAATCCTTGATCTCACTTTATTTCTCTGAGGTATATAGAAGTCTGGACCAAACCTCTCTTGAAATTGTCTCCTGGAAGTTTCCCATGACACAATTCTTGCATATTTTTCCATCCACATCCGTGGCCACTTCTTAACCTCCTGCCAGGATTTGACTTCTCATAGCTATGCCTTAAAAGACAGTGTTTCTCAGAGTTCCACCTTTGTTCCTCTTTTCCTCTTACAGTATTTGATCCTCCTGGGTGGCCCATCTACTCTTTCGATTTTAGTTAACACTGTGCTGACAAAGCACAGATCTATTCTTCAAACCTAGATGTCTCTCCAAGGTACCTGGCCCCACCAAATGCCCTTCATAACCTCTCTATCTACTTATTCAGGGGCCACGTTAGGCCCCACAGACTCACTCAATACTTTGTACCATCTCTCTAAACCTCCTCCCTTTTCAGCCAATAGAACCAACACCTCACCTAATCCAAATCACAAGAGTTATGCTTGATACTTCCCACTTCCCTACTCCTCACATATGATTGGTCACCAAGTCCTGTGGAGTCTCTCTACTAAAGGTCTCCGAGTTCTCTCAGATGCTATTCCCCTGCATAGTTCCTGAAGCTTCAGAACCTTGCCATTTATATTCCCTGCACAGCTCTTCTCCCTGCCCACAGTTTATACTTACCTTTAATATTTCTACCATAACACTACCAGAATGATCTTTCTAAAATGCAGAGCTGATCAAGCTATTTCTCATTTCTACTAGTGCTTAAAACAGCTCATTGGCTTCCTACAGTCTTCAAAATAAAATATCAACTCCTAGGCATGGCCCTCCACAGTCTGGCACTGCCAATCTCTGCATTCTTGTCTTTTACCACATTTGCCTTGCAGCCTACATTTTATCCTACTGAAAATTAAAAAAATATATATATATATGTGTATATATATATATATATATATATACCAAATACTGACATTTCAATCATATTGAAATAAATGGTCCAAATGAATCCCTGAAAAACCATGCTCTTTCAAACCTTTGCACCTCTGCACATCCTTCTCTCATGACTCAGCTTCAGCAGCACCCAGGAAGCTTTGTTCTCTCCTAAGAGACTGGGGAAATTCTCCTGTTGTATATTCTTATAGCTCATGGAACTAATCTTAACTATAAGATCATCTTATTGTTTTATGAGAGTGTATGTATGTATTTACCAGTGCACCTTCTTGGCAAGTGGATTCAGTGTACCTTGACGACATGGATCCTATCTTCTTCCTATCCCCATTCTTTCTCAATGACTGACACATACTGTATACTCCATCAATGGTGAAAAAATGAATATAAGCGCTACTTACAATACTCCTTTATCATTAGTCATGTGATAAATACATATGATCTACTGAAGTGCACAAATATTTTACTTCTTATGGATATACTGATAGATGTATAAATGAAAAATAAATCAGGAATTTGTAGGCTGGTCCTTCCTACTGTAGACATTAACCTTTTTGCCTATAATTATATATGTGCTCCCATACACAGACACACATGCAGAAAAGTTTCTTATTCTGTAGAAATGCAAAATATTATTTTAGGAAACTCTGACAAAATTATTAAAATGCTTTATGAACCAGAAAGACAGTTATTATAATAAGGTACATGAAAGTGGAACATGCAGATAAAAAATTCTTATGTAAGTAAACAGTATTCAATGAACATTTTTTAAATCATAATTCCTTTTTTAGTAATATTCTTATAAAGGGAAACATTACATATATGTCTTTAAAGACATTATTTTAAGTAACCAAATGCATCTTTGAGGCTTCAGAGAATATTAGAATATTGAGACTCAGTGAAAAATAACTTGTATGCAAATGGAAAAGTCATAATACACTAAAATTTTAAGAATTAAGTACATCTCACTCCTTTATTGGAATCAAGTTTAACTTAATATATTGCAGCCTCGAGGGTTTTCCTGTAATTTTAAAGCCTCACTTAGACTTGTAAGACAAAATAAAAAGAATAGGGATTCTATGTGGTACCCATTCACGATAAGAATTTTTTATGTTAGTGTAATGGGTACCACAGGGGCAGTTTACATTTCATCTGCTTCCAGCGTTAAACTGCTGTCAAGTAGAATCCCAGGGAATACAACTTATATGCCATTAAACCATCAGGGGCCCTTAATAAAGTAGAAACCTACAGTTAGGTAATGCCAGCCATGGCTTAACCATTCTGAGGAGAACTAAACCACCAGGTTACAAGAAAAAGAACCCAGAAAAGCAAAGGCTCCCTGTCTGCCACTATGAGGGCTCTTTACTCCCAGTAACCTGGTGACACCACCCATCTGACACACAAAAGCTAGGCCAAGAGACAGGAAGCAGATGACATGGATGTATCTATGGTAAGACTACTGACCCTTACTACACTGTACTGCATTATAGTTTCTTTCACGCCTACCAATTCAATGCCTGTGAAACTCACTCTTTATAAAAAATGATACAATATACAATGAGCAATATGTGAAATATTTTATATTAAGTTCCCTGACTTAGGTCACTAAGTGTTCTTCCTTAATTATCAGAAATGTTTCATACTCCAAGAGAAATCTGATATTCATGTTTAAATATGATTTTACATTCTAAGGATTCTTATTTATTCATGATAATAAAAACAACGTCTACAGCTTAACTAATTCAATATATGGTTCATAAAATGCTCCCATATATGTTTCATTGACCGCCATAACCATATAGGGCTTTTTAAGATTTTTTTTTAATTTTAGAGTTGTATTAGAGTAACCAATATCACATTAATTTGAAAGTTCACATACAAACTAAATGGTAGGTCCTAAAACTGATCTCATGAGTTAGGGCCCAAGCCCAGTGTTCTTTCCACTATTTAATTCTGCAATGTTGTTAAAGACACAATATTAGAAAGAGAGTAATGTATTTTTTTTTCTTCAACAAAATTATTCAGAGTAACTATATCAGTTTAGGGTTCCTAAAGATTATTTATGTGTGTGGGAGAGAGAGAGAGCACATATGGAGAGGCAGAGGGAGAGGGAAACAGAAACTTTAGAAGACTCCTCACTGAGGTCTCAGCTGGTTGGATGGAGGGACACAGGGCTCCATCTCAAGACCCTGAGAGCAACACCTGAGCTGAAACCAAGAGTCTGATGCTCAACCGACTGCATCACCCAGGGTCCCCCAGTTTAGGGTTTCAATTGTATCTGCCTTGTCAAGATATGCTTCCATTCCAAGAAGAGCACCCAAACTTTTAAATCCCTAAATAAAAAATAGAAACCACTATTAAAGGATAAATAAGTTGAAGAGATGAAGAAAAGGAGGATGGAAAGAAGGAAAGGGGGGGAGGGGATATCAGGCATTTCATTTTCAAGAAAATAAATGGTGTGCTAGATATCTAAAATAATCTACCTTTAATAACCTTGAGCTCTTAGCAAATCCAAAGTAAAATTCCTTATATGCAAATATGCATGATTTTCTGGGGAAAAGAATGTAAGGCTTTCATCTACTGCAGTCCACTGTAGAATCATCAAATGAATAAGAAACTATTTGTGTAGGAGACAAAAAATAAAAGGGCAAAATGTTCAGGGGAAAGAAAAAGCAACTGAATAAAGCAAAAAGAATCTTGGAGGGGTTTATGGAACTCACAGAATCTATATGGGGTCTTGAAAGATAGGTTGAATTTTGTCTGATGGGAAGGGAAAAGAGGAGAGGGCATTTCCTGTTAAGAGAAAGGTAGGAGGAGGGGAGTCAAGATGTCAGAGGAGTAGCAGGCTGAGATGACATCAGGTCGCAGGAGTTCAGTTAGATCGTCATCAAACCATTCCAAACACCTACAAATCCAACAGGAGATGGAAGAGAAGAAGAGCAACAATTCTAGAAACAGAATATCAAGCACTTTCTGAAAGGTAGGACCTGCGGAGAAGTGA
Source organism: Taxidea taxus jeffersonii (assembly GCA_003697995.1). Classification (NCBI taxonomy): domain Eukaryota; kingdom Metazoa; phylum Chordata; class Mammalia; order Carnivora; family Mustelidae; genus Taxidea; species Taxidea taxus. Next base: position 28,748 of record RCUC01148782.1, on the reverse strand, counting down.
ATCTGAAGCAATGGGAAGATAGACTGCAGGGGGAGGGGCCAGCTCCCGGCAAGCGGCAGAACAATGGAGCACAAAATCAGAACTTTTAAAAGTCTGCTCCAATGAGGGACATCACTCCAGAGGCTAAGCAGGGGTGGAGCCCTTGTGGACAGCATGGTCTCAGGTCCCATGGGGTCACAAAAGGATCAGGGGTGTCTGAGTGTAACAGAGCTCACAGGTATTAGAGGGGGGAAGCCGGCTACAGAGATGGAGCTGAGGAGTGAGCTCTCAGTTCAGGAATACCTTAAACTGTGATCTGTGGCACAGTTCAGCCACTGATCTTTGAGCAGGGACTCCACAAGTGGCAGATCTGGGAAGACTCACCTTTCTTCTCTGGAGACAGGAATATTCTGGGTTTGGAGACTCCAAATGGGACTGTGTGCCAGAGACAGAAATACTCAGTCTTAGGCCGGGTGAGCTCGAGGCAGCCAGAGGCCAGGGAGACAGGAGTCATTGAGCACTTTTCTCTAAGGGTGCACTGAGGAGTGGGGCCCCGAGCTATTGGCTACTCTTGGCTGGAGATTGGGAGGCTGCCATTTTCATTCCCATCCTCCAGAGCTCTACAGAAAGCATTCATGGAACAAAAATCCTGAGAGCGAACCTGAACAGATTACATAACCTGGCCCCTGGCAAGGGTGGTGCAATTCCACCTGGAGCAAAGACACTTGAGAATAACTACAACAGGCCCCTCCCCCAGAATAAAAGCAAGAACATCCAGCTAAGACCAAACTCACTGATCAAGGAACACAGCAGAATTTCAGAAGAGGGGAAAGCAAAGCATGGAATTCATGGCGTTTTTCCCATGCTTCTTTAGTCTTGCAAAGTTAATTAAATTTTTTTAATTTTATTTTTTTCTTATTCTAATTTTTTTAACTTTTACTCTTTACTCTGTTAAAGTTTTTTAACTAGTTTATCTTAACAATACCTTTCTTAAAAAAATCTTTTTGAACCTTCATTATTATAGTCATATTTTATCCTTCATTGTATCTAACTTTATTTTTTGTATATACATAGGGATTTTTCTTCTAAAAAATTTTGGGATACAACTTATTTTAATAGATCAAAATATACCCGAAATCTAGCACAGGGCTTTGTTCTAGTCTCCAGCCTGAGCAAATTTTCTCCACTTTCTTTTCCCAACCAACTTATCTTATCAACTCCTTTTTTAGATTTTTTTTTAAATTTTTATCTTTATACTCATATTCCATCCCTTAATCATGTTTACGCTTATTTTTGTATATATACATAAATTTTTCAAAATTGTGGGAGGTAGTTTCTTCTAAGACACTAAAATACACCCAAAATCAAGTGGGTGGCTCTGTTCTATTCACCATTCTAATATATATATATATACATACATACATATGTATATATATACTTAAAAATTTTTTTAATTTTTTATTTGAACTTTTTATCCCCTTTCTTCTCCCCATGATTTGGGGTCTCTTCTGATTTGTTTAATGCACATTTTTTCTGGGATCTTTGCCACCTTTTTAGTATTTTATTCTCTCATTCATATATTCTTTTTTTAAAAAGATTTTATTTATTTATTGGACAGACAGATCACAAGTAAGCAGAGAGAGACGAGGAAGCAGGCTCCCTGCTGAGCAGAGAGCCTAATGCGGGGCTCAATCCCAGGACCCTGGGATCATGACCCGAGCTGAAGGCAGAGGCTTTAACCCACTGAGCCACACAGGCACCCCTCTCATTCATATATTCTTATCTGGATAAAATGACAAGGCAGAAAAACACACCACAAAAGAAAGAACAAGAGGCAGTACCAAAGGCTAGGGACCTAATCAATACAGACATTGGTAATATGTCACATCTAGAGTTCAGAATGATGATTCTCAAGGTGCTAGCATGCTCAAAATAGGCATGGAAGATATTAGACAAACCCTGTCTGGAGAAATAAAAGCCCTTTCTGGAGAAATAAAAGAACTAAAATCTAACCAAGTTGAAATCAAAAAAGCTATTAATTAGGTGCAATAAAAAAATGGAGGCTCCTACTGCTAGGATAAATGAAGTAGAAGAGAAAATTAGTGATATAGAAGACCAAATGATGGAGAATAAAGAAGCTGAACAAAAGAGAGATAAACAACTATCTGAACACGAGGGGAGAATTCAAGAGATAAGTGATACCATAAAACAAAACAATATTAGAATAATAGGGATTCAGAAGAAGAAGAAAGAGAGGGGGGCAGAATGTATATTGGAGCAAACTATAGTAGAGAATTTCCCTAATATGGCAAAGGGAACAAGCATCAAAATCCAGGAGGTGCAGAGAACCCCCTCAAAATCAATAAGAATAGGTCCACACCCAATCATCTAATAGTAAAACTTACAAGTCTTGGTGACAAGGAGAAAATCCTGAAAGCAGCCTGCGACAAGAAGTCTGTAACATACAATTGTAAAAATCGTAGTTTGGCAGCAGACTTATCCACAGAGACCTGGCAGGCCAGAAAGAACTGGCATGATATATTCAGAGCACTAAATGACAAAAACATGCAGCCAAGAATACTATATCCAGCTAGGCTATCACTGAAAACAGAAGGAGAGATAAAAAGCTTCCAGGACAAACAAAAACTAAAAGAATTTGTAAACACCAAACCAGCCCTACAGGAAATATTGAAAGGGGTCCTCTAAGCAAAGAGAGAGCCTAAAAGTAGTAGACTAGAAAGGAACAGAGACAATATACAGTAACAGTCACCTTACAGGCAACACAATGGCACTAAATTCATATCTCTCAATAGTTACCCTGAATGGAAATAGGCTAAATGCCCCAATCAAAAGACACAGGGTATAAAAATGCATATAAAAAAAAATCAATGTGCTGTCTACAAAGAAACTCATTTTAGACCTAAAGATGCCTCCAGATATAAAGTGAGAGGGTGGAAAACAATTTACCATGCTAATGGACATCAAAAGAAAGTTGAGTGGCAATCCTTATATTAGACAAATTTGATTTTAAGCCAAAGACTATAATAAGAAATGAGGAAGGACACCATATCACACTCAAAGGGTCTATCCAACAAGAAGATATAACAATTTTAAATATATATGCCCCTAATATGGGAGCAGCCAACTATATAAATCAATTGATAACAAAATCAAAGAAACATATCAACAATAATACAATAATAGTAGGGGACTGTAACATCCCCCCTCACTGAAAATGGACAGATCATCCGAGCAAAATATCAACAAGGAAATAAAGGCCTTAAATGACACACTAGACCTGGGACGCCTGGGTGGCTCAGTTGGTTAAATGACACACTAGACCAGATGGACATCACAGATATATTCAAAAGTTTCCATCACAAAGCAACAGAATACACATTCTTCTCTAGTGCACATGGAACATTCTCCAGAATAGATCAAATCCTGGGTCTCACAAATCAAGTCTCAACCGGTACCAAAAGATTGGGATCATTCCCTGCATATTTTCAGACCACAATGCTCTGAAGCTAAAACTCAATCACAAGAGGAAATTTGGAAAGAACCCAAATACATGGAGGCTAAAGAGCATCCTACTAAAGAATGAGTGGGTCTAACAGGAAATTAAAGAAGAATTGAAAAAATTCATGGAAATAAATGATAATAAAACACAACTGTTCAAAATCTGTGGAACACAGCAAAGGCAGTTCTGAGAGGAAACTATATAGCAATACAAGCCTTTCTCAAGAAACAAGAAAGGTCTCAAATACACAACCTAACCCTACACCTGAAGGAACTGGAGAAAGAACAGCAAAGAAAACCTAAACCCAGCAGGAGAAGGGAAATAATAAAGATCAGAGCAGAAATCAACAAAATAGAAACAAACAAACAAAAAAAAAGAAAACCAACAGAACAAATCAATGAAACCAGGAGCTGGTTCTCTGAAAGAATTAATAAGATTATTTAAACTCCCTGGCCAGACTTATCAAAAAGAAAAGAGAAAGGACCCAAAGAAATAAAATCATGAATGAAAGAGGAGAGATCACAACCAACACCAAAGAAATATAATTATAAGAACATATTATAAGCAACTACATGCCAACAAATTTGACAATCTGAAAGAAATGGATGCATTCCTAGAGACATATAAACTACCACACTGAAGCAGGAAGAAATAGAAAACCTGAACAGACCCATAACCTGTAAGGAGATTGAAGCAGTCATCAAAAAATCTAACAACAAACAAGAGTCCAGGGCCAGATGGCTTCCTAGGGGAATTCTACCAAACATTTAAAGAAGAATTAATTCTTATTCTCCTGAAACTGTTCCAAAAAATAGAAATGGAAGGAAAACTTCCAAACTCATTTTATGAGGCCAGCATTACCTTGATCCCAAAACCAGACAAAGATCCCATCAAAAAAGAGAATTACAGACCAATATCCTCTATGAACACAGATGCGAAAATTCTCACCAATATACTAGCCAATAGGATCCAACAGTACATTAAAAGGATTATTTGGCACGAACAAGTGGGATTTATTCCAGGGCTGCAAGGCTGGTTCAGCATCCAGAAATCAATGTGATACAATACATTAATAAAAGAAAGAACAAGAACCATATGATACTCTCAATAAATGCTGAAGAAGCATTTGACAAAGTACAACATCCTTTCTTGATCAAAACTCTTCACAGTGTAGGGATAGAGGGTACATACCTCAATATCATCAAAGCCATCTATGAAAAACCCACAGTAAATATCATTCTCAATGGAGAAAAACTGAGAGCTTTTCCGCTAAGGTCAGGAACACAGCAGGGATGTCCATTATCACCACTGCTATTCAACATAGTACTAGAAGTCCTAGCCTCAGCAATCAGACAACAAAAAGAAGTTAAAGGCATCTGAACTGGCAAAGAATAAGTCAAACTATCATATCACTCTTAGCAGGTGATATGATACTTTATGTGGAAAATCCAAAAGACTCCACTTCAAATCTGCTAGATCTTGTACAGGAATTCAGTAAAGTGTCAGGATATGAATTCAATGCACAGAAAGCAGTTGCATTGCTATACACCACAGAAAGACAAAAGAAAGAGAAATAAAGGAGTCAATCCCATTTACAATTGCACCCAAAACCGTAAGATATCTAGGAATAAACCTAATCAAACAGGCAAAGAATCTGTACTCATAAAAGTATAAAGTACTAATGAAAGAAATTGAAGAAGACACAAAGAAATGGAAAAGAGTTCCATGCTCATGGATTCGAAGAATAAATATTGTGCAAATATCTATGCTACCTAAAGCAATCTATACATTTAATGCAATCCCTATCAAAATACCATCAATTTTTTCAAAGAAATGGAACAAACAATCCTAAAATTTATATGGAACCAGAAAAGACCCTGAAAAGCCAGAGGAATATTGAAAAAGAAAGCCAAAGTTGGTGGCATCAGAATTCCAGACTTCAAGCTCTATCACAAAGCTGTAACCATCAAGACAAGATGGTACTGGCACAAAAACAGACACACAGATCAATGGCATAGAATAGAGAGCCCAGAAATAGACCCTCAGCTCTATGGCCAACTAATCTTTGACAAATCAGGAAAGAATGTCCAATGGAAAAAAGACAGTCTCTTCAACAAATCATATTGAGAAATTAGACAGCCACATGCAGAAGAATGGAATTGGACCATTTCCTTACACCACACACAAAAATAGACTCAAAATGGATGAAAGACCTCAAAGTGAGACAGGAATCCATCAAAATCCTTGAGGAGAACACAGGCAGCAACCTCTTCGACCTCAGCCACAGCAACTTCTTCCTAGGAACAACGCCAAAGGCAAGGGAAGCAAGGGAAAAAATGAACTATTAGGACTTCATCAAGATCAAATGCTTTTGCACAGCAAAGGAAACAGTCAACAAAACCAAAAGACAACGGACAGAATGGGAGAAGATATTGGCAAACGACATATCAGATAAAGGGCTAATATCCAAAATCTAGAAAAAACTTATCAAACTCAACACCCAAAGAACAAATAATCCAATCAAGAAATGGACAGAGGACATGAACAGACATTTCTGCAAAGAAGACATCCAGATGACCAACAGACACATGAAAAAGTGCTCCCCATCACTCGACATCAGGGAAATACAAATCAAAACCACAATGAGATACCACCTCACACCATCAGAGTGGCTAAAATTAACAAGTCAGGAAACAACAGATGCTGGTGAAGAGGTATTGAAAGGGTAACCCTCCTACACTGTTGGTGGGAGTGCAAGCGGGTGCAGCCACTCTGGAAAACAGCATGGAGTTTCCTCAAAAAGTTGAAAATAGAGCTACCATACGACCCAGTATTTGCACTACTGGATATTTACCCTAAAGATACAAATGTAGTGATCCAAAGGGGCATGTGCACCTGAATGTTTATAGTAACAATGTCAACAATAGCCAAACTATGGGAAGAACCTAGATGTCCATCAACAGATGAATGGATAAAGAAGATGTGATATAGATAGATAGATAGATAGATGATAGATAGATAGATAGATAGATATCAGAATACTATGCAGCCATCAAAATAAATGAAATCTTGGCATTTGCAACGATGTGGATGGAACTAGAGGTTATTATGCTGAGTGAAATAAGTCAATCCGAGAAAGATAATTGTCATATGATCTCCTTGATATGAGGAATTTGAGAGGCAACGTGGGGGGTTTGGGGGGTAGGGAAGGAAAAAATGAAACAAGATGGGATCAGGAGGGAGAAAAACCATGAGAGACTCTTGATCTCACAAAACAAACTGAAGGTTGCCAGCGGGAGGGGAGTGTGGAGAGGGTGGTTGGGTTGTGGACACTGGGGAGGGTATGTGTTATGGTGAGTGCTGTGAAATGTGTAAATCTGGTGATTCACAGACCTGTACCCCTGGGGCAAATAATACATTATATGTTAATACAAAATAAAAAATTTAAAAAAAAGAGAGAGAGAAAGGTAGGAGCAAACACACATACACACATACACGTTTGGGAGGTGCAGATACTGCCACCTAACTAGATCTTATATTGTGCTTAAGTGTTCAGGGAGGATCTGAGTGCTAAATGAAGGGACACTGAGCTGAAAACAAATCCATTTTCTCCTTTTGAAAGCAGTTTTTGTTATCTTCAGTAAGAAAAGCAACACCAGAACATGTGAGCTAGAAAATAACATTTGTTTTCCTATCTTTATTTTACAAAGGAGAAACTTAAGTCCTAAACCTACTTTCCAGCTCTAGGCTTTCTCTCAGCTCTTTGACATGAAGGCTAGGCCATAGTTATATTCCATTTTAGAAATCCTCAATAAACACTTGTGCTACTAGGTATGCTTTCTGCCTCACTGTCATAAATAATTTGGTCATTTCTTCCATTGAAGAAGTTCAGTACTTTCCCCTAAGTATATAGGTAGAGTATACCTCAAAGTATATTTGGTTTTTGTTTAGCGTGGGTTCTAATTATATCTTTCAATGGACTGAGTTAATGTGTGGATTTCATCCATTCTCACTTCTCTGAGTACGGTTTACGCATCCATTCCTGAAACAGTTTCAATTCGTGCAGTTCAAGAAAACTGAGTAAATAAAGTCACGTGTGTTAAGAGTAAGTTTATTTGATCCTTTTCATTAATGTCTGAGTCCAGCACTAAAATCTTTAAGAGAAGAATTGATTATTCTGTAGAAATAACTTTAGAAACTTAATTTCACTGATTAGATGAGCTCTGAAGTCCTTCTCTAAAATTTCTATTTTATGTTCTCAAATTTTTCTTTAGAGAAAAATAATTCTTATATATTTGGTTCTACTTAAATTGCCTAACTGTATTTGTATTTGTATCCTAGATTATTAGAGACTGTGCAGTTCTCCCTTAGGCAGGGATTAACTAAACTCTAAAAGCAGCACAGAAGGTGAAAATCCCACATTCCAAATTACCCTATATGTGCCTATATGTATGTGTAAGTATTTGTCATACTATGGTAATTTAAAATCGTGCCTACCAAAGACAGAGAGACAGACAGGCTCATGAATTATAGAACGAAAAACATACAGAGTTTAAAATTAGTCATTTCAAACGTCATTTGATAAAACTATTATATATAATTGCAGACCCCTGCAGTGATGGTAGTACATCTGTAAAGAGCAAGTACACTGAGAAATTACTTTCTTTGTATTAAAATTTATTGTGATTATGTTGATTAGTTATCCATCTGCTCCTACCTCCAAATTGATTCTATACTCTGTTCTGAAACACTGGGGTTCAAAATACGCAAACTATCTTTCCCAGACTCCCATGCCAGCTGGCTGACTGAGAAATTCGGCCAATAGGCTGCATTCATTGATACCGGAAGGGTGGCAGGTGGAGAGTGAACTTCCTGCCTCGCTTCCAAGCCAGCCCCATTAGCTGCTGTAGCAGTGCTGACACCCAGTCAAGCCGGTAGCTCCTACTGCATTCCCCAAGCCTGCCACACACACTGTGCCCCTTACCTTCTATGCTTCCTCTTCATCCCAGGCTCCTGCTGTAACTCCTATTCTAGGTCACCAGTGCTCCCTTTATGCTCTCTCAGCTCTTCAATGAGGGTGTAATGATATCCCGAATCAAGCCAACTCTATTTTAAATGACTAATACGGTTTCCATTTTCCATCAGGATTCTGACTGAGGCTATAAAGGATTTCCAATTGAATGTCAGTCTGTATGCACTTTGCCACATGACCACAGAATGTGTATGATAAGAAAGTGAAAAAAAGCCAATGACAGTGTCCTGCCCTTTGGAGAAAGAAAATAGTACAGACACAAACATGTGCCCAATCCAGTGAGCAAAAGCTATATTCTCAGAAGTGATCAGGGAAAAACAAAATTCTATACACATCAGTCACTCAGAAAAGAGGAAGTGAAAGGGCAGCAATTTTAGAAGAGCTTTCCACTAGAAACTGGGCCAAAAAAAAAGGGAAGGGGGCGTTGAGGAATAATTTTATCTTTGCTTGGAGAGCTTCAACATTATTTTATGCTTTTCAGCTTCAAAAATTGCCTTGTTCATTAAAGTTTTATGAGTAATTTAAGTATTTTCTGCAAAAAGATACAGAATATACAATGAGTTTCTAAGTTCAGGGGTTTCCTCCACTAGCAGCCAATTTTTGATGCTTTTCAAAAGGCCCCCCAGAAATGTTGATCTCTCTCAGCTACTCACACTCTTATTTAGTGAATAATTAAATGAAAAATGAGCACCGTGATCTTAATGTTACCTTAAGGTAAAGGCAATGTTATTTTAAATGTCAAATATTTTAGTTCCAGAAAACAGCATGGTGCTTAAATGTCTCATAGGAAGAAAGAAAGAAATAGTACTAATAGGCCACCCAGTAAGGTATACCTGAGACATAATTTTATGGCCACATTCAAATGAAGCCTCTGATATGTAAATCCTAACAGAATTGTTCTAAGGATTCTAATAAGCACAGTTATTTTGAAATCCCACTGAGTGTTGCCAGCAGAAGTAACATATAACCCCTTAAAAGTAATCAAGTATCATCAAGACCTCGGAAATGGGGGAGTGGGGGAACACACATAGCCCACAGAAGTTAAAAATGTTAGCAGAGCTTTCCCAGTCTTCTGTTAGTATTCCAGTAGAACTGGTAGTTCATTGTATTAATGTTTCCAGAGGAAGATTATTTATCCTAGCAAAGTAGTTTTACTCTTGCTCATTTCAGTCTTCTAAAAATACAACAATGCCATTTCGCAGTTACAGAAAAATGTATGAATCCTTGTCACGTATCTTATCTAATCTGATCCACACAGAAGCATTACTCCGACTTGAGAGATGAAAAACAAGAATGTTCCAGAGGTGGGGCTTTAGGCCTGCTCACACAGATACTGAGCTAGGAGTCCAGACTAAGCAGTCAGAAATATCAGAAAGCTGGGAAATATGGGCCTCAATATTCTCAAACACAGAGGTCATATTTCTTTCTTTTCAAAGGAAAAAAAAAAATATGTTGTTTTATTTCAGATCTGTTCAGAGATTCCAGAGGATAAATTATTTCAGCCATATCCAAGCAAGATGTTGTTCTGTATCCACAGGAAAAGAAAACCAAATTATTGAGTTACCTGTATTCTTCTGGAGCTAAAGTCTTTGTTTTGAAAGAATCTAAAAGATGAAAATGTCTAACACTACCTAATACTATCCTTAGATTACTCACGTATATATAACAATACAAAAAATATTGATGGCACTCTACAAGCTAAAAAGCAATATAAACTCCTATCACATAACTATAATAGATGAGCTTTCAAAAGTTGTCAAAACCTTGGCATAGTCTAGAGCAGTAGTTTTCAAAATATGATCCCCGGACCAAGAGCATCAATATCAGCTGCGAACTTGTTAGAAAAGCAAATTTGGGGGCCTAACTGAATCATAAACTCTTGGGGTGGCATCCAGAAATCTGTCTTTTACAAATGCCTCCAGGTAATTCTGATGCATGCTAAAGTTCCAGAACATCAGAGCTAATAGAAGAATTCAGTTTAAGGTCACATTTGAACTTGTAAACAGATTTTGCTGACTACTGTGTCATCTAGGCTGAATGATTTAATTTTTCACAGCCTAAATGTATTTTCCAACAAAATGAAAATAACACCTCTTTGTTGTATTATTTTATAATTTAAAATAATCATAATAGCCAGTGTTATGCTGAAAAATGAGCCCAGATATATGCTAATAAGAGAACCAAACAACCACTCCACAAGGAAGTTACAACTAAAATAAAATTCCATGGACACCTGCTTCACCTTGAGCAATGCTTAGGTCATAAAAGTTTAAAAACCACAGAGATTGCCAAAGACTCTACATGGAGAAGACCATTCTGTAAGAATGCTGAGCATGGTTTATGCATTGAGGCAGAACTCAGTCCTCATCCATTTTGCATTGCTCCTTGGAAGGGTGAATGTACAAGATTTCAGGCCATAAATAATTTACCTAAATACTCACGGATCTTCTAAGTATTAGGGTTGTCCTTTTAAATAGGCCAAACCCTGTGAAAATTTGCCAAAGAAAGAAAGCAATGCTCAGCAGCAAAAGCTGTTCTTTACTGAGAGCCAGTAATGGAATGGCAGGCATTCCAGGACTAATCTCATCCCTGGAAATGGGTGATTTTCTTATTCTCTTCCCACTGTGTCTAGAGGGCCTCAAAACCTCACCATGGGTCTTCCCCCAAATGTTTCCAGAACAGATCTAATCCAGAAAGTGTCTAGCTTTACAAAGCTAGTTTTTCAGAACCTCATGAACACAATTTCAACTAGCCATCCTAATTCCACATGGTTGAGTTTAAGTGATTTTTTCTTACCACAGTGGGAGTGGGGAACACAGATACTTTTTCTAGACGAGGAATCTCCTGGCTTAATGGCCCCTGAGAGATCAAATGGCTGAGAGAAATAGCCTCCTCCTCTTTTAGGAAGATTCCAGTGGGTTCTTAGAAACACTCTGCTTTCATTTATATCGCTCTAAACCTAAGACCAACCTCTCTGGCCTTAAAAGGACTTAGGGCTGCAGAATCTAGCTGTAGTGTCCCTAAAGGCTCCAGAATCTGGGTATCCACTTGGAAGTTCCTCAGACCATCTCTGATTATAGAATTCCAAGGTTATAGAATTCCAGGTTAGGGAATTCCAGGGAGCCTAGGACTGTTTCTGTAGCTCACAGTAGGTGTGAGAACACCCAATGATTATCCTAGATCCCTCTGTGGAAGCCAGGTTAGCCAAGAACCCTCTAAAGTCCCTGCCTGACCCCACAGTAGTATATGGTCCTCTGGAGGCAGATCCTGGCACATAAAGTATTTTCAGGTCCAGCGAAGATGCCCAGGCTGCCCCTTGAGCTCACTATGCCCTGGTAGCCCCCAGAAATCTTTTTCCTCACTTTCTCATGAAGCAGACCCCCAGTAAGGACATGGCCCTAAAGGCCACTGAGAATATTGGAATCCAAGATAAAGAGCACAAAGACTCTCTTAGATCTTCTGGAACATGCTGGGGATTTAATTTGTCCTCTCAAATTAAAGCAAAAGCCAGCAGTCATTCGTGAGTATTCTAGATGTAGCCTGTTGAAAACTTTTCAGAGCTAACTGTGAAGATCTCAATTACCAGTCAACTTTGGTGAGATCAATGCCATCAAGAACTGGGCTAAAATCGGCTGTTAGAGATCACATTCTGGTCACAGCCAGAGGACCTCAATTCTGAGACCTCTGGTAACTTATTCTACATTTGGACAGTTAATATTGCTGTACCAGAGAAGACTTCGAGGTGAACTTCACCAGATTCTTGGGGGAATTTCAACTTTATGTGAAGGGATATGATGTAACTGAATATCTGTCTCAGTCTCAGGAGTCTGAAGTTAGAGATTTTTACTACCAAAAAAACTTCAGGCTAATCCAAGTGTTTAGAGGCTGGGGGAAGTCTGACAGTTACTGCAAAATCTCATTCTGCTAGAAGTGGGACACCCATAGAAGAAATAATTTTGCAAGGCAGAGAAACCCTATAATTGTACCAAAGGCTTTCATTTAGTTAGACCCAAATATCCTCTGAATACCTGGGACTCTGCTGAGCCATCCTATGGTCACTTTCACAGATCATTAACCATTGGGTTAGACTTAGCATTAACTGACACTGTATTTCCTTAACAAAGTTCCTGAAACCAATCACTTTTTAAAATAAAACCCCAAAGTAATACATGTTTGATTTAATAATTTAAAGGAAATTGCAAGAGCTTATAAAGTAAAATTAAGTTTATTCCTTCTTCCGGTTTTTCTGGAACAATCTGGCATACATGTATTCATACTCTTTCCTATAATTGCTGGTTAAATCCTTCTTGTGAAACTAACAACTAGAATTATAGCTATAGCAGATCCAAGATAAATAATAATAACATTATTAATAAATAAATAATGTGCTGGGCCAAGCACCTGCACATTATCATCAAGGTGATTTTCCAAACATTAAGTAAATGCTATTGATGAGAAGCTGCTACACCAGAGCTACAGCTAGCAAGGTATGTGGAACTGTGGAGAATCCAGGGCTGATGGCTACCAAGAGCTCAGCTTTGTTCATTGTTACCACACGTGTCCTGAGTGTGTAATGACTTCGAGACTTCACAAGGTGTGCTTAAGAGTCAAAAGACTCCACTGTATTGGTGTCATGCATGATTTGTGGTTGCCTTTAATTTATCCCGTCATTAAGTGAAATGAACTGGTGGTGAGTAAAGCCTATTCTTTCCCTAATGAGTTTATCAATCAAACTGAAGATCAATTGTCACTGGTCAAGCAGAGTGGGCACTGCAGCATTAATTTGAATTTTCCTGACTACCATTAGGTTTCCCATCTCCACATCTTCTCTAAACAATCTGCCTATATGTTTTATACTTTTTTCTATGGGTTGCTTGTGTTTTTCTTATTACTTTGTTGGAAGACTTCACACATTAAGTATAGTACCTAATTTATACCAAAAAAATCCTTTATTTTCTTCTCACCGTCAAATTTTACATTTATCACATAATTTATTTTATTTTTTTCACTTAGACTGCAATGTGCCATTATATCTTGTACACCTAACTTTATTTCTTTCAAAGGAAACTCTGTTATCCCACTACTATTTATTAAATAATCTATCCTTTTCCTTTTCCCTTGAACTAAAATAGAACCTACTCAGATGCTAAGAAAGTACACATTTGCATTTACATTCAATTCTGTTTCCTTCTGCTCTCTACCCTGATCTGCTGATATATTTGTCTATTCCTGTTGCTTCTTTTTAAAATAATAATAGCGTTATAGTCCTGGTATGCAGGTCTTCCTCCATTTTTATTCATCCACATTGTCTTCAGTTTCTGTTGGGTAATGATACAAGAGCTCACGCCGGGTTTACAAGAATATAATTTTGAGCAAGTCACTTATTTACCCTCTCTGGAACTCACTTAGAAAATAAGATGAGTAGTTCTCAGCGTGTTCCACGGCAGTTCATGTACCTAACCCTCCTTTTCACTTCTCTCCTTAGCGTTCCTGGAGATTTCCGACCTCATAAGTGATGTCCTATTGAAACCTCAGTTGTGCTTCCAGTAGAATATCAATTATATTTCATCCAGTATCGCGAGGAGGTGTGCGTCTGCGTGTGCGTGCATGTGCGCATGCGTGACTGCGCACGCGTGCTTGTTGTGCAGGGAGACTTCTAGTCATTTATTTTGCCATACAGGTAAGTACAACAGAGGTCCCTATATCTTTGTCCCTAGTAAATACAGGAGTTGAGCCAGATTTTGCTTCTTAGGGAGCTCCCTAAAGCAGTAGCGTGGTGATCCCATGAGAGATTACTAGAAGGGCAGAACCTAGATCTTCACTCCAGACATGCATTTTTAACCAGACCCTTACGTGTTTCATTTGCATATACCAGCTGGAAAAGCACAGAACTAGGTGTTCTGTTGTATCCTTGTAACTCAAACATTCTGGAAGTCAATAATTAAGTTATCATCCTTGTTTTCCTGGTTTTTCCTGTATATCCAACTGAATTAAATCTGGGAACATTCTCAAGGTTTAAGACCTTTTTTTTTTTTTTTTTAAGATTTTATTTATTTAGTTGACAGAGATCACAACTAGGCAGAGAGGCAGGCAGAGAGAGAGAGAGAGAGAGGAGGAAGCAGGCTCCCTGCTGAGCAGAGAGACCAGTGCAAGAGCTCAATCCCAGGACCCTGGGATCATTACCTGAGCGGAAGGCAGAGGCTTTAACACACTGAGTCACCCAGGTGCCCCGGTTTAAGATCTTTTATAGAGTTAGTAAGAAGGATGGAAAAAAACCAATGATCAGGTTGTCTCATAGTTTTCCTGGTCCATGATAAATATATGGCCTATCTCTCTCATTTGCATGATTATAGGTCTTCTACCTGGTCTTCTGTTACGCGTTTTTTCTCCCTTCCACTCTTTCTGCAAATTTCTACTCTCCTGCTCAAAAATCTTTAGTTAACTTTAGTCCTCCAGCTCCTACAGCCCTGTTCCAACCTATACAGTTACACCTTACCTATTTTACATAAGTTTGCTTCTAAAAATGCATTTGAAAATAGGTTCTCTGTTTAAAAAAGAAAAAGAAAGAAAGAAGGGAGAAAGAAAAAAAGCTCATTCATTTGTGGCATTCTCATATTTTAATATTAGTTGGAAAATGAAAGATGATTTACAGAACTATAAATAGCCAATAAACATAGGAAAGAAGGTTACTCTCTCTAGTAATTATGAATTGTGACTTAGAACAGATTGTATTTAATTGGACAGCCACATGCAGAGAATGAAACTGGACCTCTTTCTTACACCATACACAAAAATAAACTCAAAATGGATGAAAGACCTAACCGTGAGACAGGAATCTAACAAAATCCTAGAAGAAGACACAGGCAGCAACCTCCATAACTTCAGCCTTAGCAACTTTTTGGTAGACACATCAGAGGCAAGGGAAATCAAAGCAAAACTGAACTATTAGAACTTCATCAAGATAAAAAGCTTTTGCACAGGAAAGGAAATAATCAACAAAACTAAAAGGCCATTCCTATGGAATGGGAGAAGATATTCACAGATGACATATCAGATAAAAGGCTAATATCCAAAATCTATAAAGAATGTCATCAAATAAACACCTCAAAAATTAAAAATCCAGTTAACAAATGGGCAGAAGACATGAACAGACATTCTCCAAAGAAGACATCCAAATGGCCAACAGACACATAAAAAAATGTTCCACATCACTGGGCATCAGGGGAACACACATAAAAACCACAATGAGATACCACCTCACACCAGTCAGAATGGCTAAAATCAACAAACTGGTAAATGACCTAAGTTGTCAAGTGTATAGAGAAAGGGGAATCCTCTCACACTGTGTTTGGTGGGAATGCAAACCGGTGCAACCACTCTGGAGAATAGTATGGATGTTTCTCAAAAAGTTAAGAATAGGGGTGCCTGGGTGGCTCAGTTGGTTAAGTGACTGCCTTCGGCTTGGGTCATGATCCTGAATTCCAGGGATTGAGTCCTGCATTGGACTCTCTCCTCAGCGGGGAGTCTGCTTCTACCTCTGACCCTCCCCTTCTTGTGCTCTCTCTCTCTCTCTCTCTCTCATTCTCTCTCTCACAAATAAATAGATAAAATCTTAAAAAGAAAAGTTAAAAATAGAACTACTGTATGACCCATCAATTGCACTACTAGGTATTTATCCAAAGGATACAAACATAGTGACTTGAAGGGGCATGTGCACCCCAGTAATTATGGCAGCAATGTTCACAGTAGCCAACCCATGGAAAGAGTTCAAATATCCATCAACAGATTGGAAAAAGAAGATGTGGTGTTTATATTTACAATGGACTATTACTAAGCCATCAAAGGGAATGCCCTTTGCAGCGAGATGGATGGAACTACAGGGTATTAGGCTAAGCCAGATAAATCAGTCAGAGAAAGACAAAAACCATAGGATTTCACTCATATGTGGAATTTAAGAAACAGAACAGAAACATAGGGAAAGGGAATTAAAAATAAAATATGTTGAGAACAGAGAGCAAGGCAAACCATAAGAAACTCTAAACTGTAGGGAACAAATGGAGGGTTGCTGGAGGGGAGGTGGGTGGGGAAGGTATGGATAACCGGGTGATGGACATTAATGAGGGCATGTGATGTAATGAGCACTAGTGATATAATGAGCAACTGATGAATCACTAAATTCTACCCCTGAAACTAATAATACAGTATATGTTAACTAAATTGAATTTAAATTTTAGAAAAGGGGGGGAGAACAGATAGTATTTTTCAGCAATCAAGTTGACACCTGGGTGGCTCAGTGGGTTAAGTCTCTGCCTTCGGCTCAGGTCATGATCTCAGAGTCCTGGGATCAAGCCCCGAATCAGGCTCTCTGCTCAGTGGAGCCTGCTTCTCTCTCTCTCTCTCTCTCTCTCTCTCTCTCTCTCTCTCTTTCTCTGACTACCTCTCTGGCTACTGGTGATCTCTCTGTCAACTAAATAAATAAAATCTTTAAAAAAAAATCATGTCCCCGGTTATTCAGGATAAAGTTGTCTCTCAAAGTGAGAGTATACAGCATTGTTTCCATTCTGATGGAAGAAACAGTTATCAAAATTCTTTTAAAATGCACAGTAATTATATTTCCAGAAATTTGTCCTAAGAAAATATTTAATAATGTATACAGATACATAGCTACAGGGATAGTCACCAAGTTGTTGTCTCTAATTAGGAAAGAAAAAAAAATGGAAAAGACATAAATATCAAATAAATATGAACTAGTTTAAATTGCTTATGGCAAAATCATATAGTGGAACATTTACATGGAAAGATATTCACAAAATTTAATTTTAAAGAATGTGTTACAAAATAACATCACATTTTAGTAAAATAAATATGTGCATTTAGGTGTGTGTTTGGCTTGAGAAGAATGTAGATGAGTTGTTATTTTTTTTTCTGGAATTACATTTCCCTTTCTGTTTTATTTTCTGTATTTTCTAACTTACCTACACTTTTGTGGCTTTTAACTAGAAAAGATTAAGGTTAAAAAAAAAAGTGTTGTTGGGATGCCTGTGTGGCACAGTCAGTTAAGTGTCCATTTCTTGGTTTTGGCTCAGGTCCTGATCTCAGAGTCCTGAGATCAAACTACACGTTGGGCTCCATGCTGAGTGTTGAGTCTGCTTGAGATTCTCCCCCTCCTTCTTGCCCCTCCTGCTTGTGCTCTCTCCCTCAAATACATAAATCTTTTGAAAAAATATTTAGAAAGTATTTTAAAAAATAAATCTTTAAAAAATAAATCAAAAAAATTTTAAATAAATCTTTTAAAAAATCTTGAAAAAGACAGGGTCTTTCTCTCAAGGTTGATGATAAAAGAGATACAGGTAAAGTCTAAGGAAAAAGTCACCTTGCCTTTTACAATTCTACAATTCTTGTTGTTTTTAGATGAAAACTCCAAGTTAGCAAATCACCTTTTCATGCATAATGATTATCCTATTGTGGGAAAGCTCAATTATTTGGGGATTAATTTTCATTAAATAAATAGGTAACTACTCATGTCCTTTAAATAGAGACAGAATATAGATCATTTGTTTCCTTAGAGTTTCCCTGTGCCTGACTTGTGTTCTTTCTGGAATGTTCTAGAATCCTGGGTTTCAGGCAACTGTATGTACACTTTATTCAAACCATTTGGTTTATCCATTTTTAGTAACTACAGTTAAAATTCCAGTGTTAAAGTAGGTAAGAACTATTGGTTAAAGTTTGAGAAAGAAGAGGGTTTTATTTCCATTTTTTTTTCTATGTTAACAACCAAGAGAAACCAAATACAAGGAAAACCACTTAAATTTGCAAGTATAATAATTTTTGTTTTCTCATGTTAACAAATAATAGTCATTTTAATAAATTAAGAAGAAATACAAGCAAAAGGAAAATATATTAAAATTACCCATAATCCTACTGGTAAGGAATGACTGTCTTTAACATTTATAAGGTTATTTTTCCAGTCTATTTTTATTCTAAAATATGCATGTACACATGGCTTATATAACTTGAATCACAGTGTGCCTATTATTCGATGAACCTTCATCTTAGTCAAAAGTGAGTCATGCAGATATTTCATAGATTACTTTCTTATAGCGTAAATTTAAAGGCAGCAGGATGATCTACATGACAAGATGACAAAATTTTATATTTCTTTTGAAAATTTAGACTCACAGAATGGTTACAGTAATAATACAAAGAGATCCTAAAGTCCTTTCACCTAAATTCCCTAAATGTTAACATTTTACTGTAACTGTTCATGTTTATGTTTATCTTTCACCCTTTCTCTGTTTATGTGTGCGTGTATTATACTTTTTTTTTCAAAAGCATTTAAAAGTAAGCTGCAGATAGGACAATGCTCCCTTTCCCCCTAAGTTGACTACAACTTTCTAAAACAAAGGACATGGGGTGCCTGGGTGGCTCAGTGGGTTAAAGCCTCTGCCTTCGGCTCAGGTCATGATCCCAGGGTCCTGAGATTGAGCCCCACATCGAGCCCCACATTGGGCTCTCTGCTCAGCAGGGAGCCTGCCTTCCTCTCTCTCTCTGCCTACTTCTGCCTATTTGTTATCTCTGTCTGTCAAATAAATAAATAAATAAATAACCTTTAAAACGAAGGACATTATCTTATGATATCTTACAATTATTAAAATCAGGATATTAACATTGATGGGCTGCTGCTCCTGGTATAGATTACACATTTTACTCATATTTTTCTAATTGTCCCATTAATGTCCTTTATAGGAATTTTCTTTTTCTATCCAGGACCCAATCGAGGATCATGCATTACACTGGTGAATTGGGTGTAAGAGTCAAATCGCAGCGAACATTCAGACTCTCTCTCTTGAAGTTTTAAAGTCCTTTTCTGTTCATTTTTAGGGTGAATAGGGAGGTCTGAAAGCTGCATTTCAGAAATGCTATCATAATGATTTTCAATTCCTTTTGCTATTTTTACTGGTGCTATTTTGTAGAATAAGGAACAACATTGATAGGTCCTGTGGGAGTTTTTTAATACACTTTTAAAAAAATCTCAGACTTCCATTTTTATGTTTCAGTATTTTCATAATTTTTGGGGGGGGTAACTGGAGCCATGTAACATGGATAGGGGAAACATTTGCCTCGTTTCAACAGTTATGCTAATTTTTAGGTGGAAAGAAGACAGTTGCCTAGAGTTTACCTTCTGTTGAATTAAAATCAGTGTTTCTTTTGAAAAAAAAGATGTAGGTCAATTAAAAAGTTCTTACCTAACCTTAAAAAATTTAGAAGACATTGTGGGTTTTAAGCAGGGCATAAGGTTCTCAGATTTTATTTAGTTTTGTTTTGTTTTAAATGTCATTTCCTTGGCATTATAGAAAATGGTTTTGAAGAAGGTGCTTTAGTAAATTCCTGGAATAGTGAGAGGGGAGAGGATAAGGCGAAGACAGGGGTTGGGGAGGAGATGAAATAACAGAGAGATCCAAGTCCAGCATGAAAGTGGCCCCTGCTCTAAGCTCCTCAGAAGGACTAGAAAGGTTTAGGTTTGTGATGTCAGACCTCTTACCACTTGCATGAAAACTCATGAAAGAGAGAGGACACGAGGGGCACCTGGGTAACTCAGTTGATTAAGCATCTGCCTTCAGCTCAGATCATGATTCTGGGGTCCAGAGATGAAGCTCCACGTTGGGCTCCCTGCCCAGCACAGTCAGCTTCTCCCTCTGCATATCTCCCACCCCCTGCTCCTGTGCTCTCTCTTTCAAATAAATTAATAGGATCGTAAAAAAAAAAAAAAAAAAAAAGAACATGAAATATTCCCTGCCTTCAACTGATGTTTGCAAAGTATGTTTTATCTGAATCTTATTTCTCAGAAGTTGAGAGCCCCATCTCACGTCTTCCCATTTCATTTCTAAGAGTCTTTTTCTACTGCCACAGTTCCCTATTGCTCTACAGCAAACTAAGACAGACCTTGAAAAGGCTTCACTTTAACTCAGTGTAATGTTAGAGATCATTCCTCGATTTGTACTTGATTTCAAGTAACCATCTCTTTAGTCATCTCCAATGCTAAACTTTTGTCATCTAACAAGCTAAAGAATAATCAACAGTCTATTGAATGGAAGTGAAAACATATGCACAAGATGTGATGTTATAATCCCATAGTGCCGAAAGAGCCTACCTTAACAAAATATATCCATCAATTAAATTTTAAAGCCATGCCTGAAAACTTCCTGTGCTACACATTTCAGTTTGCACCTGAATCTTCTGGGAGCCAATTTGAAATGTAGATTCTGCTTCCCTGGGTTTGAGAGGGAGGTCTAAGATTCTGCATTTTAAAATTCTGACTCCCCTACCCCTGGGGTGAGGGAAGGGGCCCATTCCACTGTTCTCTGACCACATTCTGAATAAGCTGTAGGTAGAAATCATCTATTATGTATCATTGGATACTGGGTTTTTACTTGGAAATAGAGGTAGAACTGCCAGTTAGGAAGAATCCAGGGTGGAGTCAAGATCAGGAATCTAAGACTTGTTTGCCACCAACAAACCAGGTGACTCCAGGCAGTTCCTGTGATCATTTCAGGCCTCGGTTTCCACAATGTCGGCATCTGCCACAGAAGAGTGAGTTTTTTGGACATAAGGTATGTTTTTTAGAACAAATTAAGCAAAATTCCCCTCCCCCTACTCATGCTCACTTTCTCTCTCTCTCAAAAATAAATACATAAAATCTTTTAAAAAGTTTGGGGGCACCTGGGTGGCTCAGCTGGTTAAGCATCTGCCTTTGGCTCAGGTCATGATCCCAGGGTCCTGGGATCACGCCCCATGTTGTTGGGCTCCCTGCTCTGTGGGAAATCTTCTTCTCCTTCTCCCTCTGCCCCTCCCCCAACTCGTGCTCACTGGCACGTGCTCTCTCTCTCAAAAATAAATAAAGTCTTTTAAAAAAAATTTAGCAAAATTCAAAACTTCAGAATGAACAAGCTTGAGTTGGTTTAATTGCAGTAAACATGTTTACCTAAAAATGTTAAATGTTTTCCTGCTGGGAGTGCAATCCCAAATAGCTACCATGTGATTAGAAAGAAAATGGAAAGCAAAATTACCTTACTGAGAAAGTGACCCTTTCTCTCTATGAAGTCACAGGCCAATTGAGACAGTAAACAAAGAATATGGCCAAAGAGTCATGATTCAGGAGATTAAAATATCCCTTCCCATATAGAAATGGATACATTGCTTTTCTGCCTCAGGCATGGCTTTTAGCAAAATAGACTCTTTGAATTTGGAATGAAGCAGTTTTTCATTTCATTTCAACATCTGGCTCTGAAAATGAGGGAAGGCAAAAGAACCATCTCTTGCTTGAAGAAGCTTTCAGATTAGCCGTGGCAGTGTTCCCCAAGAAATAAGTGGGATCCAGTTGGAACGGCCCAAATTCCAAAATGTATAGACAGTGTACAGAACATTATTTCCTAATAATCTGCAAGTGGTAAACTGGAAAAGATGGATTTTTGAAGAGAGAGAGAGAGAGAAATGACAGAGAGGTCATTTAATTCACCAGAGCCTCATCCATCCTCTTCCAGTCTTCGGGATCAGCTGTGCCTTTGGAGAAGCTGCATATCCAGGGTCACCTTTTGCCAGCTGCCCGAGTCCTGTTGCTTTTGATCACTCTTGTGGGCAAATGTGATGTGATTCTTTTTGCCAGCTCGTTCCTCTGAGTATGCTCACTCGCTGTGCCCCCTGCTCTCATCTCACTGGTACGACCGCCTCTGGGTGAGAGCACTTAGTCTTGCCAGAGGTCCACTCCCCCGGAAGGGCAGGCCCCTACCACCTCCTGACAGAGCCCCTCCAGATCTCCAGGGCAGCTGCAGCTGTCCCTCCGGTCCTGGTGTCAGATTCAAAGTCCTGACTGGCTTCTATCAGCACAAACTGCCTCTAATTGCTGTAGATCAAAAAGCGCCCAACATGTCAATTAAAATAGAGTGGAAGAGGGCAGAGGAAGACATTGCAATCTTGGCATTTATGGAGATAACCCATTTCCTGCTGGGTGGATGGCTTCTTTTATGCCTCAGGTCCTACTTGATTAATGGGCGGGTCATTCCTCCACCAACACCAGGAACACAGCAAGGGATTTCAGGGTCTGTCTTATTTACCTTCCTTGATGACTTTTTTCTTTTCTATCATCCATTCCCCTCTGTAGCAAAAACGGTTTGTCCTTAGAGCTATCGCACATTTCCACCAGAAGAGAAGCCTCAGGCCTCACACCCAGATGTGAAGGGAGTGGCCTCATTTCTTCTCATTCACCTATTATCAAGTCCTTTATATTTTCCTGTTATATTCCATCAACATGGCTAAAACATAATTTTTAGAGCTGGAACAGGGCTTCACTACCTAGTCTCACAGATGAGCAAAGTAAGGCCCAGATAGGTGAAGGGACTTGCTAAAGGCTACACGGAAGCTCTACTTACTAATTTACTTTCTAGCAGACGCCTGCTTCCATTGCACAGCCATGTGGCCAGCCAGCCATATTTCAAGAACCTGATCTAAGACACGGAGAGGCAATCACCAGGCAACGTGGGGGTTAGAAGCCAAGCCTACCATGCCTCCTTGGCCCTGCCACTTACAGGCTCCTCCCCTGCAGCATGAAAATTCCTTCATGGATTTCATGTCATCAGTAAGGTTGTTAGTGTTGGCAAAGCTCTCTTTTCCTGACAATAGTGAGTTCCAGTTTATGGACTTTTTTTTTTAAGTTTGTATTTATTTATGTGACGGAGAGAGAGATAGTGAGAGAGGGAACACAAGCAGGGGGAATGGGAGAGGGAGAAGCAGGCTTCCTGCTGGGCAGGGAGCCCAATGAGACACCACCCCAGGGCTTGATTCCAGGATCCCCGGATCATGACCTGAGCCGAAGGCAGATGCTTAACAACTGAGACACTCAGGCTCCCTGGGCTATTTCTTAAGTAGAAATTAGTGTTCAGAGGAAGCTGATGGGTTCAGGAAGCACTGCCCCCCAAAATATAGCACCTTGGCATACTGAGTATCTTTAGCTTCAGGAGTCTGAGAAAATGGCAGAATTAGGACATACACTCTGACATCCTCTCTTGCCTTTCTTCCTCGAGAAGGGTCAGGAGGCTGCCAGAGAAAGGTACTCTCCCTGACTGGAAGGAAGGAGGGGATGCTCTTCTCACTCCTGATGGGATTTCGGGGTGGAGAGATCTGTACAAACTAACCTTGTTAAACTAACCCTGATCTTTCTAGCTACCTCTTCACCATTCACTACGCCTTAATAGCTTAACTCCTCTGTCTGGTCGATTCTTCACAGATTTATAATTTGTCTAAAAGGCATAAAAGCTTCCTGCTCTGATCATTTCTTCAGGTCTTTATACTTCTGTGAAGGCTTCCAAGTACATATAAAGATTCAGTAAAAATTTATGCTTTTCTCCTGCTAAATATATCTTTTTGGACCCAATAAAGGACTCTAAGAAGGTCAGGGATAACGTTTCCTTCCTTACAGAGTGGAACATTTATTATTCATTCAATTTATTTAAGGTATCTAAATAAGTTAGAAAACAAT
This sequence comes from Taxidea taxus jeffersonii, assembly GCA_003697995.1. Classification (NCBI taxonomy): domain Eukaryota; kingdom Metazoa; phylum Chordata; class Mammalia; order Carnivora; family Mustelidae; genus Taxidea; species Taxidea taxus. The sequence goes on along the minus strand of RCUC01148782.1, from coordinate 4,685 downwards.
GGTTCTTAATTTGGTAGATCAGCAGATTGCCAAAATTTGTTTTCCAAGTAAGCAAATTTAAAAAAAAAATCTACTTACTAGCACATCTATCTTGTAAACTAAAGAACACTAAAATTTTGGAAAGGGGATAATTTGAAAAGTAAAAAATAATCCTTCTCAAAAAGGAACAATACTGCTTGCTTCCGATGAGAAAAATGTTGTCATGGGCCAGAGTCTGTATAAATACCGCACTTTGCAAGCTTCGTCTCTGTTGGGTCCGTAATCAAAGGAGCGAGACTGATACAAAGCGAAGGTCAAGCAAAGCTTTATTTCACGCCAAGCATCAAGAATCAAACTGACCGGCCAGGGCCGTCTCTTACAAAGAGAGGCGACCCCTCTCTGCCTTACAGACTGGCTTTTAAGGGCAAAGGCCATGTGGTTGGGCCTGGCAACGCACAGGTGGCCAATGACACAGAGAAAGCTGCACAGTCAGGCTAGGTCACACATAAGTGACCAATTGAATTACAATTTACCCCATAGTAGGCATTTGAACACCCTATACCTTGGTCAGAATTGGCGCCCAAAGGGTGGGGTCCACACACCTTGGTAGCTAGGGAGACAGTATGCGTGCCTCACTGATTGGATACATCCACCTGGCCTGACCCACCTTTGTATGTGGGCTTTGTTACCTGGGACTGGTTTCCAGGACTTGTTTTTAAGTAAATCCCCTGCAGGGAGCGACACTTTGCTCTCTCTGGGAAGGGGGGCAGGGACAGTTTAAGTTTTACTGCATAAACACAATGGCTGTTCAACCCGAAATGGAGCCGTTTTGGCTAAATAGGCCCTTACAGTCTCCAGCTCATCTTCTTCAAGGAAGGCACACACTGCCAGAGGTTGTGTGGGGCCCCTTCCCTCCTGCCTTCCCATGTGAGCCCAGAGAGGCAAGGCTCAGGGGCCTTAACTGTGAGGATAATTTCCAAGTCTCTCAGTGAAGCAGCTGCCAATCTCCCAAGTCTTGGCCAGTGTTCTTCAAATCTACACGTATGTCCAATTTTCCAGAATCAGGAACCCCCCTCCACAACATCATCAAAGGTAGAAAGTAGGCAAATCTACAAAATGAAATGTACCCTGGAAAAAGAACCAGCCTTGGGATGCCTGGGTGGCTCAGTTGGTTAAGTGGCTGCCTTCGGCTCAGATCATGATCCCAGCGTCCTGGGATCGAGTCCCCCATCGGGCTCCTTGCTCGGCAGGGAGCCTGTTTCTCCCTCTGCCTCTGCCCGCCACTCTGTCTGCCTGTGCTCATTCACTCTCTCTCCCTCTCTCTCTGACAAATAAATAAATAAAATCTTAAAAAAAAAAAAAAGAACCAGCCTTGCCCTCTGTTGCAAAATTCATCTGCATTTCTGGAGAAGTTTGTAAGAGTGGTGCACTAGGAAACAGATGGAAAGCTTAACAGAAGATCTATGTGGGCTCTAATTGCATGAACTGTGTCCAAACTTAGGATGGTGAGGGCCCTGCTCAGTTCTGTGGAATTCAGACCTGGCCTGGAGGTGAGGTGCGAGGAGTGCCAGAGATGGATGGAAACAGGCAGAGAGGCACTGGGAGGTGCAAAGGCCTGGCTGTGCTGTGAGAGGACACTGAAGACCTAGGGCTGTGTGGGTTAGTGGAGTGGAAAGTCAGGGGGGGCACAGTCACTGGCTTCAGATGTCTGAAGAGCTGTCACATGGAAGAGAAAATAGAATAGCCAGAGGGCAGAAGAAAGTCAAATTATTGGAAATAAAGAAAAACAGATTCCTGCTACAAAGAAGAAAAACTCTTAACTCTTTAAAGCAGTCAAGAGAAATTAAAATAGAGAGAGAAGAGGAAAGGAAAAGAGCAGTTTTTTGGTGAGCCGTGGTGGTTTCCCTGCACTGAGAAATATTCAAAGAGAAGCCAGGTGAATGTTCTTCAGTAAGCAACACCCACACTAGAAAGGACTTGGGCCAGACAGCTAACAAAAGGAAAGAAGTTGATGCTCTGGGTTCATTCAAGTGAGGAATTAGAGATCCTGATAACCCTACCAAAGGATCTTGAACAGCTCCTGGTTTCTTTCTCTGTTTCCTTGGGCCCCCAACTGAAGCTTGATATATGATAAACTCAGAGGATCCATCTTGTTTATGTTCTGGTTTCTATCAGTAAACATACCTAGTTTTTCTTAATTTTGCTTATGATAACTGTCATTTATTGAATATTTTCTATGAAAAAGGCACTATAAAATTTTGATGTAGATTATATTATTATCCCCTATTTTATAGATACGGAAATTAAGTTTCAGAGCTGCTACGTATTTTGGTCAAGCTCCACAGCTAGCAAGACTGTCAAAAACCTATTTCAAATCCAAATTTGCCCCATGCTTTTGAACCCCAGGCCTGAAAGCAGTCCAAATTTACTATCTCGAAAGTATTCTCATTTTATTCTAGCAGCCTTGGTTTTACTGCCAAGTCCTATGCCTAGAAATTGACACAAATTCCTAGTTACCCAAGGATTACCTTGGAGATCAGCATCATGGAATATCATGGAATTGTTGTCCTTCCCAGATCTTTTTTCCTCGCTATTGAAGCAAGCCTCCGTGACAACTCCTTCTTTCAGTTTCTGGGACTCAGTACCTATGTAAATTACACTTTAGACAACCTAGAGTCCCATGTGCTTGACCTCAAACTACAGTCATCTTTCTTTGCACCCCACTGCAATCATTTGGTCCTTGGGCTTAAGTCCTTTTTCTATATCTAAGATATCCTTCTTCTGACCAGAACAGTTCATCTTTTACATGCCCTCATTTACACACACACGCACACACACACACACACAGCCCACACTCTGATCCCAGTGATCTTTCAGAGAACTCTTCCCTCTTCTCTCAGCTGTCACTTCCCTGCCCCAAGGCCTCATTCCAAGAGCTCATGCTGCCTCTTCTCAACCTCTTTCTTTCCTTCTGGCCCTTTGATGTTGCTGCACAAGCACACCCACACATCAACAATGGATCACTTCCAACCAGCCCTGTCTTCTGCTTCCACACATAAACTGCTCATGCAGCTACCACAAGCCAAGTAGCCATGAAGACTGATGCTGCCATAAATGCGTAGAACCCAGTACAGCTGCCCACTCAGTCTACGGTGCTCTGCCCTTCCTAGTCAGTCCCTCCACCCTGGCCCTCGGGCATTCTTCCAGACCGTCACATCTTCCATAAGCATCTAAATGCCACTCTGTTGTGCAGATCAGAACTTTTATTTCACATGCCCTGAGCTTCCAACCTTGCCCCCTCATTCTCAGCACAGAGAATCAATCCCCTTCTAGGACCCAAAACAAAGAAATTATGGAAACTCCATCCACTTCCCATCCCCAGGTCCAGGTCATCTCCCAGGCTTTCCTCCTGCCATCATATCACACATGGTCATGCATGAATAGGTCCTGTAGAAGAGGTCATTCTCCCATGTGATCCACCTAGCCAATCCCTCCTCTGTGTAGGTCTGCTACACATACAGCATGTGTATGACCATGTGTCCCCGACTCCTCTCTTGAACAGGAACTTTATTCTATTATTGGTCAATTTCTCCCCATGGTTAAACTCTTCTCTCTAGGTCATCGTTCCCATCAGCATTTAAACATGCTCAAAGATCCCTGAACCCCACATTCCCTTTAATATGATTACAATTACATAGAATTAAATCCTCTATACAGAAAAGGGCTTGGAACAGTCTGTGGTGAAAGGGTTTGTAATTGTGTTTCCGTTGAGTCCATGGATGATGTATTAATTGGCTTAGATTTTACTAATCATTGGTATTCTAAAAATTCCTTTAATTATCATCTAATATTTTACAGATAAAGTGTTGTTTCTGTAAAAGTATGATTTTTTTTTTTTTCCTAATTGAACCAGTGCATGGGTTTTTACATACAGCCAATCTAGTTGGAAGAGTGCCCAGTCTCAGAGTACTGCAAAGTTTAGGCTGTCTTGCCAGCTCTGAGCGCCCTCTTCTGGCGAAAGTGCATATAACAGAAAGACAGTTAAAGTGAGTTAAAAGAAAACCACCACTTTACATTTATCAATCACTTTGCAGGTTGTGTTTTCACTTCCATTATTGTATAATGGCTAATTAACATGTTACAAATAGGGCTCTCCCTGTCTCCATGTGATCTGTATATAAAAGTTCTGTGCTGTCTAAAACAGTATCCTTTAGCCACAGGTGACTTGTGTGCGCTTTAAATATACCTCGTTTGAGTTGACTGTCTTGTAAGTGTAAAATACACACCACAGTTCAAGCGTTAGAATAAGAATAAAGAATTTAAAGCATCCAATTAATAGATATAGTGATTATGTGTTGAAACGATAATATTTTGGTTGTATTGGGTTAAATCAAGTATCTTTTTTAAAAATTAATTTCACCTCTTCATTTTTCACCTTTTTATATATGGTTATGAGAAATTTTGAAATTATGTATTTGGTTTGTATTGTATTTCTACTTTACAACATGCCATAGATGTTTCATTCCACAGTTAAAGTACCATGCATAAACATCCAAGTAGGTGGCTAAAAAATGGTTCATGACTTACAAAATCATCATGCATATATATTGGGGGCATAAAAAGACTTGGAAAGTGAGATGGGAGAAGAGTTTACTGAGGTTTTCTTTGTTTATTTGTTTTCTTTTATTGTTGTTTTTATTTTTTAA
>ML106273.1:0-11200 GCA_003697995.1 Taxidea taxus jeffersonii | reverse complement strand
GTTCTGGGAGACCTCTCTCGAGTCTCTCCTGCGCCCTGCTATGCGGTGGGTTGTGGATGAGGGTCCAGCACAGAGGCACATTTCCTTCACCCCCCACCCTGCTTTGCGGCAAGCCTGTGGCCCGCTGGTGACCCGGCGCGAGAAGCTTCGGGGCGCTTCCGCCGACATGGGCTCCAGGTGCCTCGGACCCGGCTGGGGGACATCAGTGGGCTTTCTCCATGCACCCCGTGGTCGCCGGCTGGCTTGAGAACCCCCAGAGGATGCCGAGTGCCCCACTCTGCCTTCCTTGTCTCGCCGCCCAAAGCTGGGCATTGGGAGGAAAGGGAAGGACAGGCGCTGCCTGTCCTCCTCCCGCTGCCGACGCCCCACCTCCCTGCCCTCCGCCTCCCTCCGGCGCCACCCGAAGCAGGTGTCCCTCATGCATCCCTGCCGCCCATCCGTTCTCCAGCGGGCCTGCGCTACCCCGTCAGCGGGCCTCCGGCTGAAACACTCAGAGCCCTGGCAAGACCACACGTAGGCAGTGTGTGTCACGGAGCCAGGGGACCCGTCTGTCTGCGGGATGGCCATCTCCCCTGCAGGGACCCCCAGCAGATGGGGCTGTGCCGCTCAGCCCCGCCCCCCAGCATCTGACATGACCACCTCCCAGAGTCTGCTCCAGGCACAGGAGGGCTCCGGAGTCCCGAAAACATCCTACAAAACAATGTCTACACCACGCCCTGGGGCTTCTAAGGAAGGGGGTTCTAGGCCTTCCCGGGTGGCCCCCCATGCTCCACACAGGTGCTCACAAGAACAGGCAGCCTTGCAGACATCCACGGGGCAGGCAGGGGAGAGGCACGAGCCCTTGGCACTGGGGGTTGGAAAAATGTGGGAGGCAGCTGAAGAGTCTGCGTCCAGGTGTGAACTCGCGACCCTGCAGAGGAGCTGCGAATTCTCCCCGTTAACATCAAGACTCCGGGCGACCACACGAAGGCAGGACCCGCGGGTCCGCAGTGCTGTCCTGGGAGCCCGCTGCCCAGCGAAGACCCGCACGCAATTCAGAGTCAAGACAGGGAAAGGGAAGTGGGACCAAGACGTGGACATGTTCTTGGAGCCTCATCTCCTTGGTGAGGACGGGTCGCGACAGCACTTTGAAGACCGCTGAGGTCGTCAGGCTCTGAATCACGTCAAGTTGCCGCTAGAAAACCGAATCTAACTTGCTCAAGTGTGGCTTGGTCACTGCGGCAAGCCCTCTCGTGGTTGTCTTAACAAAGGCTCGAGCAAACGAGCCCTGTTCATCGTCCTTTGTGATGGCAGGGGGAAGACGGGGGCCCCTCCTCGTGCTCCTCGTGGACATTAACCAGAAGCACAAAGGAAAAGAAGGAGAACCACATCTGCCGCCTGATGTTCTGCATAGGAGGAAGCCTGCGGTTGCACGTAAGGTCAAGGACATACGGAAAGGGGCCAAGAAGGTCTGTCCAAGGGGGCAGGTGTCAGGGAAAGCCAAAAACCACAGTGTAAACTCAGCGCTCCTGAGACAGAAGCCCCTGGGGCAGGCAGACAGCGAGGCAGATGCGATGACAGAGGGAACCCGGGGCCGTGGGGAGCCAGCAGGGGGACTGGACGCCCACGGGGGGCAGGAGCCTGAGGGGGAAAGCCCAGCCATGACAACGAGGCCAGGGACACCCAGCCTGCGCTGTCGGCGTCTCTGCAGAGGACAACAGGAGTCACGGAACAGAAAAAATCCTGTAAAATCACCCACGAGCCATTTTCCCAAGTTGAAGGGACTCAGGCCTGCAAATTCAAAGGTGCGTGTCTTGGGGCGGGGGGGAGCTGGCAAAGGTGGTGGTTAAATCGCTGGGTTTTAAAGATCAACAGAGAGCTCTTTTGGCATCCGAAGTGGGGAGTGGACTCAAGTCCTGGAAGAAGGGAAACCGCGAGACCAGCCTCCGTGTTACCATGACGACGCTCCAAGCCGTGCTCCAGGGATGAACGTCTACAAGGTCCTCACCGAGGAGACGGCAACCCCAGAGTTTCACAGCCCATCTGCCTCTCAAATACGAAGATGAAAGATACACACGCTTTGAACATTCAAAATCCAGAGGAATATCTCTAAAACGAGCCTGTCCTGGAGAAGCCGTCAGAGGGCAGCCTGGGCCGAGCGGGAGCCGGTGCACAAGTGTCGCAGGAGAGCAGGACGACGCGCTGATTCGTTTCACCATGACAGGAGCTGAAACCAAGGACGTAGCTCAGTTAGACATGTCGCCGTTAACTGAGAGAGCACCGAGAAGGGTTTCACCCACCAGAGGCCGGGAGGAAAAGGACAAGGACGTTCGGGAAGTGGGGTCAGGACAGATCTCTTCTGTCTTAACCAGAGACAAAACTAGATGCACATGTTAAAGGAGGAGGAGAAATACTGGGACTTAAAAGGAAAGAAAGAAAGAAAACACGAAAATGACATCAGGGGCGGCGAAAGTCGAGATGTACCTGTTCTGTAGTGGTTCATCCCGTGGGGTCGATGGAGGACCGAGTAGGACTCATAAAGCCAGACATACAAGATAACCACAAAACCAACTTCCGGTCCTTCCAAACGGTAAACAGACAAGACAGAGGAAAGGACACAGAGAACCCAGAGAGAGAGACGTCCCAAAGGCACAATCAAAAGTGGAAACTACAACAATAACGAGCGTGTGACACACACGCACGTCCCCAAGGTTCCAGCTACGGGCTGACTCCCCAGACTATTCTGCAGCAACGCCACAGGGAACACACAAAACAAATGCATTTAGAAAGAAACTGCAGGACAGCAATCAATATCAGACATCGTTTATTTGGGACAAAAGGTGTTACAGCCAACAAAACAGCGCTCCGCGGTGAGGAAGAGCACAATGCACAAAGGTGTGTGTCAGCTGTGGAGGTCAGCGCGTCCCCACGTGTGGCCAGGAGCTCGGAGGAGACCACAAGAAGCCGGGGACCCGAGGGTAGGAAATCGTCACGCATCTCCCCCAGCCCCCGACGGCTCAAGGTGGAAGCTGAGTCAGAACACCGGCGCATGAACCCGGCCCGCGGGCCCCGAGGAAGCCGTGAAAACGTAGGGCAGCCCGCAGGCTGAGGTCCCACGGCCTCACCACAGTAACCAATTCAAAACCCAGACTCCATCTGAGAAAACAGGTTCGATTACGTAAAACACTCTCGGAGTCGTCAAGAAAAATTCAGATAAACGAAATCAAAAGACCAATTGCACAGGGAGGAAAGGTTTGCGACCTACGGCTTAGACACGGCGCTCTTTCTTTACCCAGAGAGAGTTCCTGGGGCACCCGGGGGCCTCCGGCGATTGGGCGTCTGCCTTTGGCTCGGGCCATGACCTCGGGGTCCTGGGATCGAGTCCTGCCTGCATCGGGCTCCCTGTTCCATGGGGAGTCTGCTCTCACAGCCACAGTGGACTTCTCCTCCTGCTGGGCCCCTGCAGCCCACGTCACCGTGGTTGGCAGAGCAGGATCCTTGCTGGCACAGGACTTGGGGGAACCCATTTTAGGCTCCACTCCCTGCTAGGCAGGAGAAGCAAAGAAGAGAAGCAGCAGATAATCCCAAGAAGGGTGCTAATCAGGGCAAAACCTCCCCTGTGCCTGTGGGATTTACCCTCTGACCGGCGATTTCACTCTCAGGAATTTATCCTGCAGGAATCTGGGGCCATGCATTAAACAACCCCTACTCCTAGCATCACTGTGATGTCAGGATTGCAAATCCCAGTAAAGCCCATCCACAAGGGGCTAGAGTCTGTTCCTCGCATTCACCTGATGGAGGACCTGGCATCTGTTAGAAACAATGAGGCGGTTCCACTTCCAAGACCCCTGGCAAGTCAACAAAGCCAAGCGGGGCGTGCCATGTGCTACCGTCAGTGTGAGAAGCTCACACTCGTGTAGAAACTTAAAAGAACCATGTATGGATAAGCTTGCTTGTGCACCATTAACTTTCCAAGATGCATAAGCGGCAGCAAGTGTGGTTCTCTCTGGAGAGGAGCCCTGGGGACAGGGCCAGTCCGAGGGTCACCCCACTCTGTGTGCGCTATCCGGGTCTCCGGGAACGGCCTCATCACAAACAGGAAGTTGTAGCAGTCCGGGTTCACTCAGAGAAGGAGAACTGATGGATGTGGGGGGCAGGGACGGGGACAGACACGCGTCCATGGCAGTGAGGGTAGACTCCTCCCTGGGATCTGGGCTCACACAGCTGTGGGAGCTCACCCCTCGGGGCCGGCCCATGGAGGGAGGACGGCTGGGGAGGAGGAGAGTCTTCCCGAGCTCTGGAGGAAGGACGGAAGCCACGTGCATCTGGTTGCCTCTGACCTTGGCCGTGCAGCTGTCCTCTGAAGCCGGGCCCAGGGGAGGGAGGGAGGGAGGAGGAGGCCCCAGGAGCAGGTGCATCTGAGGCCCGAGTCAGGCCAGCCGCTCGGTATAGTGCGTGGGAGCCGGTCCCCTCGTGTAGCTCACGTGAGACCCGTCCTGGGGCCGCTCTGGCTGGAAACCACGGGGAGGGCCTTCTGGGAAGTGTAGTTCACCTCACCAAGGTGACACATCAGGAAACCACCACACTCTGCGAAAGAATACGTGGGGGCGTTTTATATCCACTTCAAAAATCCTGAGAAATGAGTCTGACTCCTGGCAAGAGTTCAAGAACATCGATGCAGTCATAGGTTATTGGCGACAGCATAAACTGGCTCAGGCATAGAAGAGAATGGGGACATGAAGTCGAGAATCACGGGACCCTCGTCCCACTTCTGGGGATTGGACGAGAAGCCGTCCTAATCCGAAACCGGCCAGGGGCAGGCGGAGGCTTCCTGATAACTGGAACTTTCTAACAACAAACAATGAAAAGCAAACTCAGTAACCAAAAAATCACGACGTGTGTGGTCTTGCTGTTCTTAAGGACCCGCATATTTTAGTCTCGCAGGCCCTAGCGCTGGAAAATGCTTGCCAGGGCAAGGGAAATGAAGCAGGATACCAGACACGCTCATATCTATGCGGTAAAACGGGGTACACGAGACCCCGGGGGCCGCCCCTGCCCTCTGGGGAAGCTGGCCAACGGCCCTGGCCGCTCCCCGAATATCCAAACATCCGACCTTTTCCAGGAAGCAGGTGCCTGCGGCTGCCTCTTCCCAGTCCCTTCTCTCCGCGATCAGCTTCCCGCACGTGGTGGAGAGAGCCTGCACCCAGCATCCCAGCAAGGCAACTGTGCCCGTCGTCAGCCCCGAAGAAACCAAGGTTCGGCTGGTTGAAGCCATCGGCCAGAGCCTGAGGACCTTACGTGGCCAGCCACACCGAGCCGCAGCCCTGCACGGAGCACCACAGCACGGGGGTCTCCCTGGTCCTCCCGCATGTCCGAAACAGGGCAAGCGGGTGCCTGCTGGCCGCTCCTCTCCGATTAATCTGGTTTTCATCCGACTCCAGGTCGGGGGGTGGGGGGTTTCTGTTCCCCGGCCGTATCTGTTTATATTTCACGGAAGCGATTTCCAAACTGATTTAAGAGCCTTGCTCCTGGGGGCTGGGTCCCAGCAGGTTGGCTGTGCCTCCAGCTTGGCTCCTAAGTGACTCCGATTTATTTTAGAACAGAACTGAAGACGGGGAAGAAGCTCCTGGTGGAGCATGTGGAGACTGGGCATGCCAGCATGGGAGGACTGGCCGTCTGGCAGGGAGGAGCAGGCAGCACAGCCTTCTGTCCCCCGTGGGAACCACAGCCAGAGGATGACGGGAGCAAGTGGCAGAAACAGTACCACGGTCTTGCAGCCACAGCCCGCCCTGCCGCCCTCCTTCCTTCCCCAGCGGAGAGTGAGGGGCTCGTCTGGTTGGCCAGACTCCGTGGCACAGACTGGGCAGGATGGCAGCTGGTGTTCAAACCCGGTGCCTACGTCCCTCCCGACACCCACGCCCCTCACCACAGGGCACGGCTGCTCTCCTGTTTCTGCACCCCCAGATCTGGGCGGGGCTCCGGCGAGCCTGAACGGGGGCTTCGGGGCGGAGGGATGAGCCAGCATCCCTGCTGATGGGAGGTGTGTGCTCCTGGGTCAGCAACGCCACCCAACACTGGACAGTCCTCCTCGATCCCACAGAAAACATTCCGGCCCGTTCACTTGAGTCTGGGATTCTATTTTAAGGGAATCGTGGAGAAGTGCATCAAGAGTAAATTTGGGGTGTCCCCTGCGGCCTGAGGACCATGGAAAACTGAAACGGGCAGGTTGGTGACTAGACAAGGTGCGTCCAAGGCTAGAGCAGCAGGAGGCGTGGCGGCCAGTCCTGACCCGCGCGCGCCCTGGGGCCCCACCTGTGGGAAGGGCTTCAGAGCCAGGGAGCCAGGTGGGTCACTCATCCTGTTACGAACGGGCCCTGCCCCATCCTGCCTGCTGGGGAGCTGAGAGCAGGAGTCTGCCGGGACAGGAGAGAGCGTCTTGCTCTCTCAGACCGCTGCTGGGAGGCAGAGTCTGGGAAGTCCCCCGGGAGGGAGATGGGCACGGGCTGGCCCCAAGGAGGTGGGGTCCCCTCTCCTGGCCCTCGACCTCCCACCCGCTCCCCGAGGACACACACCCCTGCAGCCAGCCCCTCCCCCGCTACCTGGTCCCCATCACACTCTCCCTTGCTTCTTCTCCGCTCCGGTCCTGGGGGCACGGTGTCGGCGCCCCCCACCATACCCCCCTCCGTGGCCTCAGCAGGCCAGTCCCGCTTGTCTCTCCTCCACCAGAGCCCCCACTCCTCAGCTGTCCTCGGCTCTGTCCCCTCTTCCCACAGATGTGCCCACACAGCCCTTCCCCTCCCCGCCGGCCTCCCGCCCACCGTCGCGATGTTTCACAGGTCATGGTGGCTCAGGCACCCAGAGGTCGGTCAAACACCGCCTGGGCGGGTCTGTGAAGGGACTCTGCACCTGTCACCGGCGTTCGCAATCAGCTGACTTTGAGGAAAGCAGGTTGAGCTCCCCCGAGGAGGAGGGGGCTCTCTCGGCCTGCCCACGGCCTGCAGGACCGCAGACTTCACATCAGCTCTCCCCTGGGTCTGCAGGCCGGTCTGCGGGTTCCAGACGTGCCCGCCGCCATGGTCATGTGGCCCCATTCCCTAAAATCGTCTCAGTGTGCGTGTGTGCGCGTGTGTGTGCGTGTGTGGGTTCGTGTAGGTATGCACAGGCATCTCCCACGGGTCCCGGCTCCCTACAGAACCCCACAGATGCACCACCCTACCCCCTGCCATCAGCCCCTTCTCCAGGACTCACCCCAAGGTCACAGCAGCCTCGGTCACCACACCCGTGGGCCATTCTCTGGGCTCATTTTGCAGAATCTGAGCCTGCTGCCCCCTTGGTCCTCCCACGGAGCGGTCCTCCCTCGTGCTCATCCTACTACCTCTCAGAAAGGGTCCTCTCCACCTGTCTGACCTTGAATGGCTTCCTTTGACCTTCCCCTCAGCGCTGTGGTTCAAGCATGAGGCTTCTCCCTCCGCGTGCTTCCTCCAGGGAGACTCATGAGGAGCCAATGGGCACGAGCCCTCATGACTCTCGGGGGCTCATTCATGTGGGGCTCAGGACAGCTGCACGGACTAGGAACAATGCTGTCTGTCTCAGACACAAGGAGACCGAGCACAGGGTGACATGACCCGCCTGGGCCCACAGTTTCTCAGCAAGCCCCTGGACCTCAGAGTCCTCTGGAGCCTTGCCTGGTCACAGATGCCTGGACACCAAGCTCCCCAGACCCCTCCCCAGGCCTGAGCTGCCCCCTGAGTGCTATGCCCTTGGTTCTCCCACCCAGCTCACACACGGGCCCCCAAAGCATCACCACCTCCCGGGACCCGGGCCAGGACTCTGCACTGTCCCCCGCAGCCCCCCCACAATCACCACACCTGACCCCATGCCCCCAAGCTGCTACGTGGCCTGCCCCAGTCCCTGGTCCTCCTGGCCCTGAGCCAGGCCCTGCAGGCCTGTGGGACCAAGGCGGGGATGTACAAGGAACCGTGCCAGGCACAGGGCTGTCCCTGCCGGAGATTGTTGATCGTCCAACGATTTTACTCTTCAAACACAGGATGGTACAAGTTTGAAATTCCTACTTTCAAGTCCTACCTTGAAAAAGTTTTCATTATCAGACTGAATTCAAGATTTGCTGGGGAAAAAAGTGATCGTATCTTCCTTCTGGGATTTTGCTTTTAAACCAATCAATAAATCGTTTCTGATGGCTTTAACACGGATTAACCAGCTAAATAAGTCAAGTCGGGCTTTATTTAGCTTCTTGGAGGGGAGAGATTTTCAACACTGAAGTTTGGGAAAGTAACAGAAGTCGACCACCATGCAGGGCCGGGGTCTCCACAAAGGCCCGGCTGAGGTCCAGGGTGGCCGGTGGCTCGGCTGCTGCCATCCCCACAGACCCTGTCCCCACACAGCCATGAAGCCCGAGCTGGGGGTCACCACCCACCCACATCGGGACAGCCGTGCTCCTGGGAGTCTGTCCTTACAGGCCTCTGCCCAGGCCCCCAGCAAGGAAGAGCAAGGCAGGGGGAGGGAGGGGAAGCCAGGGCAGACATGTCAGAGCTGAACGACGGGAGAGCTGTGCCAGGCAAGCTCCCTGGGCCATGTCCGCTCCTCAGCTGGGCTGCTGACCCCACCCTCCAGCTCCGTCCGTGCTCCCTGGTGGGCTCACAGCTCACCTCTCACACACACACGCCAGATATTCACATAAAAGCACACACGCAACACACACACATACACACACAACACACAGACTCGTCTGGGAGCGCCCCAGCGCCCCCGCACACCCTCCCCACTTGAGAATCGGGGGTTGACACACAGAGGTCCGTCTACAAATGACACACTCGGTGCCATTCCCGCCGCAACAGGCTTGGGATTCTGTAGAGAAGAAGGTGGGTGACGGGGGTCCTTTGAAGGCAAGTGGCAGCGGTATCGGCCAGCGTGGGTGAGGTCCTGATCCCAAATCATGCCCTCTGGCTGGAACCCGGCTGCTTCCTGGGGGCACAAATCATTTCTCAAGAAAAAAGAGCTATAGAATATGCACATGGTATTGTGTGCTGGGCACTGTCCTAAGAGCTCCACCTGTACAACTCATTTAACCCCCACAGCACATCTGAGGGACTCCTCTCCTGTCCCATTGTACAGATGAGGAAGGGGAAGCAAAGCGAGGCTCAGAAACTTGCCCAATGTCATGTAACTGGAATGGGAAGGGGCTGGAGCTTGAGCCAAAACCCCATCACCTCTCCCCAGTGCTTAACCAGCTCTGCTGACATCTTAACTGCTCTGAGAGAATATTTATTTGATTAGCTGGAGCAAATAGGAAGAAAAGGAAATTCAAAAAAAATGTCCTTTTGGGGCACCTGGGGGGCTCAGTCTGTTGGGCATCTGCCTTCAGCTCAGGTCATGATCCCAGGGTCCTGGAATTGAGCCCCTCATCAGGCGCCCTGTTCCGCAGGGGGCCTGCTTCTCCCTCTGCCTTTGCTCTCCCCCCTGCACTCACTCTCACTCTCTCTCTCTCTCTCTCTCTCTGTCTCTCAAATAAATAAATAAAACCTTTAAAAAAAGAAGAAGAAGAAGAAGAAGAAGCCAGAGCTTCACCAGATTGACTAAATCGTTGTCTATTGTCCCATTCACAACAGCTCAGCACCAAAGCCATGGGGACTCTGACTGGACAATCTGCATTTCTAAGCCTCTTGCCCACCACCCACCCAGCAGGCATTGTCACAAATCTGTGAATCCCATTCTCCGAAGAGCCTCTAGCTCCATTCTGGTTCCCTGTGTGGATGTCAGTGGCTGAGCCCTTCATGGAGGAGGGTGTTTTAATCATTATTATTATTTTTGAATGAAATTTTCCATACCAGATTTGTCTCTGCCTCTCCCTATGGCAATGAAGCCAGAGAAGTCTGCACTTTGAGTTGATATCCAAAAAAATAGCTCAGCCCTTCTACAGAGATCATCAATTTTCTGGCCCATCTCTGCCTCAGTGATCCATTCAGTCCCACCTTATGATGGGGGCTCGCGGCCCCTGCCTGGTTCCTCCATGGCCCATGCTTGCCTGGTTCCTCCATGGTCCATTGCTTGCCTGGTTCCTCCATGGCCCATGCTTGCCTGGTTCCTCCATGGTCCATTGCTTCTGGAACTATTTCCTCTTTTTGCCCAGATCCCCTCCAGTCTCCCAGTAAACCTTTTGCTTATTTATTCAACAAATAGTTATAGAATGCCTGCTGCGTCTGCAGTAGGGAGAGCAGGGAAAATCAAGTCCCAGCCTCCTAGGAGCAAATATTCAAGAAGAGAGGTCAACAACAAAACTGGAACAGATCAATGAATAATAAAATTTTGGACTATATGGGGCTAATAAAATAGATAAAGCAGAGGAAAGGCCTCAGTTACTGGATGTGGCAGCCAGTCTAATACAACTTGCTCTTGTTCACCTGTGTTCAGTCGACCTGCCCTTAAAATTTAAAATAACCTTCCATAAACGTCTTTAGTGAAGTAATGACACCAGCTGGAGACGTGGACCCACACAAAGGAACGAAGAGCAGTGGAAATGGTAAAAACTTTTTTCCTAATTTTTTAACAAATTAATAAAATGGACTGTTTAAAGGAAAAACATGTATCTGGAGACTGAAAGCAAATAGAAATAAAATACGCAGGATAACTGTTGTAAAAAGGACAGAAGGAGGATGTGGAAGAACATCATTGTAAGGTCCTTACCCTGCATCTGACGCAGAATCACAAAAATAATTGATCCAAAAGAAGGCAGGAAGAGAGTAGAAAAGAAGAAAGGGTCAGTGGGACGAGTGAAAATAGGAAGGCAGTGGGTTGAAGCCAGCTATGTACACAATATATTTTGAGTAATTGTTGCTCTGGTTGGATAAGTAAAAACCTACAATATTCTGTCTGCAACAATGTACTTAAACATAAAGACACAGGAAAAGGTTAAAACTCAGGGGATGGGAAACATGATTTACACAACACTAAGCATAAGAAAGATGGATGTGACCAGTGACAAAGGGAGATGTTTCATAATGGATGAACTGATTCCTTAAGAGGGCACAATGACCCAAAATAGGAATGTACCTGATAACAGAACTTCAAAAGACATAAAGCAAAACCCGACAGGACTGAAAGGAGAAATGGACAAATCACATTATTATTGGAACTTCAGAAACTCTTCTCCCATAACCAATAGAACATGAAGACAGAGTAGCAGCAAGGATGTCCAAGACTTAAA
>ML106272.1:48286-90654 GCA_003697995.1 Taxidea taxus jeffersonii | reverse complement strand
GGGTAGGGGGGTAGGGATAGGGTGGTTGGCTTATGGGCATTGGGGTGGGGGAGGAGTATGTGCTATGGTGAGTGCTGTGAAATGTGTAAGCCTGATGATTCACAGACCTGGGACAAATAATACATTTTATGTTAATAAAAGAGAAGGGAAGGAAGGAAGGAAGGAGGGAGGGAGGGAGGGAGGGAGGGAGGGAAGGAAGGAAGGAAGGAAGGAAGGAAGGAAGGAAGGAAGGAAGGAAGACCCTTTTTTATTTTGTTAGGGTGGGAACAGTGCACTTTTTTTTTTTAAGGCTGAATCTATATTTGTACCAAAAGGGGGAATGAAGGCAAGCCTGGAAGACAGTGGAGAGAAAGAGCTTGCTACTCCTGTAGACATGTTAATTTTTCAGTGACACCCAGGCAGCATCCTTCTACACCATTAGTAATTGATTCCAGAAACAGTTGGTTCTAGAAGCATTGTTTCTATTGCTCGGCTTTTATTTCTGCACACTCTGAACCAGCCTCATTATTGCTCCCCGACTCTCAAATTACCAGTCCCAAACAGGCAAGGCTTTTTCCTTAGTTGAGATCCCATCTTATTGGGGCCCTGCCTGCAGATCTCTAGGTTCTGACTTCCCCAACCACCTCCCTTTGTTTTTGCAGCCCTAAGAGGGCACCGGACTCTTGCAGTCACTAATTTTATATTAATCCCAATATTCTGTATCCACCATTTCTGTCCTCCAATACCCAATTATTCCAAACTTTTTATTAAATCCCCTCTGTGAAAATAACTGGGTATGTTTTCCCTTTTCTTGAATGATCCATCTTCCAGTGCATTCCCTGTTTCTTTTTCTCAAGTTAACCAGATCTGTCTTTGTTGATTGAAATCTAAGAAACCTAAGTGGCCCATATGGTTATTCTTTACCCATGTAGAAACTGAAGTTGCCAATGGTTAATGAAGTTGCCCAAAGTCACGTGGCTAATAACAGGTGAGGTTGTGACTCAAACTCAAGTCTACCTCATTCTAAGTAGTCTTTGCCTTCTCCTCCAGATCATAAATGTATTAGACTAAAAATTATTTTTAAAAATAGAACCTGTCAGGACGCCTTGTTGGCTTAGTTGGTTAAGGGTAACTCTTGGTTTTGGCTCAGGTCATGATCTCGTGGGTCATGAAATCAAGTCCTGCCTTGGACCCTGTGCTCAGCAGGAAGTGTCTTGAAGAGTCTTTCCCTCTGCCCTCCCCCCCACTCATGTGCATGCACACTCTCTCTCTCAAATAAATAAATAAATCATAAAATAAAATAAAAAACAGAAATTATCAACTTCTGGCCTGAGCAAGATGGCAAGTCTTGCCCAGCCTTTTTCTCCTCACTGAGTACAATAATAAATGCTGCAAGTAACTCAAGAGACAACAAAAGGGAACTCAGAAAGGAGGAAGAGGAAAGTGAACTGGTTTGAAATCACAGAACTGGAGAAATAACAAAAAAGCAGGGTATCATATGACCTCCCAATCTATGAAGGACAAGATGCAAGCCAGGTGTTTCCTGATACACAGCCTAGCAACAGAAGGCAGTGCAGGGTAGGGAAAAAGGCAGCCTGGGTAAATTCATTTCTCCCCTTGTTTGAACGGGGATCCACTACAACTCTAGGTGAGCCCAGCAAGTGAGGTCAGTTAGAGGCTCCACTGATAAGAAGGAGCTAGGAGACACTTTCTTTCCCTACTGGGCCTGAGACACCCCCTTCCACCCAACAATGACACATAGCTAGGAGGCACCAGAAAGAGAAATACATCAAAACAAGAGGAAATCACACCAGCTGGATTATTTTCATAGGAAATAATGGAAAAGAAGACCACAAGGAAAAAATAAAGTCATTTTTCCTGAAACCATTTGCTTTGCTCTCTCAGATATAGGAAAGGCCTGTCAGAAATGAAGTCTGTGCAGACAGGACTCATAGTCTCCTGGAATACATAGCTATAGATAGTCTGTATCCTGGCCACATAACCAGGTAAGAGGGTTTGATCTGCAACACAGCATGTAGCAGGGACACAGGATTCCATACCATCCCTGACTTTGTTTAGAATACAGCATCCACTATGGAGAGGCAAAATGGCAGAAGAGCAGGGGAGCTCATTTCATCTGGTCCCCTGGATTAAGCTAGATAATTATCAAATCACACTGGACACCTATGAATTCAACCTGAAATGTAAGGAAAGAATTGCTGGAATTCTACAACTAGAAAAAAATGACCACTTTTTGAAGGTAGGAGTGTGAAAAAGTGAAATGGAGTGGATACAGTGTAGGATAAAGAGTCAGGGGAGGGACCCTCAGTAAGCTGGCTACCAGAAAGTGGTATAACCCAGAGCACAGAATCAGAACCTTTAGAAATCTGCTCCAGTGAGAGATACTCCTTCACTCTTGGGTGAAATGGGGCAGAATTCTAGGTGGCCATGTGGTCTCAAAATCCTTGGAGTCATATAAATAACGAAGGTGCCTGAGCTGGCAGAGTTCCCCAACATTGGAGCAGGGAAATTGGTTACAGTCTGAGAGCCCAGGAGGGGGCTCTCATCTCTGTTTACCATAAACCAGGAACACTGCACACTCCAGGGACAACTCTCAGTGCTAAAGGTTGGGGGTGGGGGTGGGGTGTAATTGACCAAAAAAAAAAAAAAAAAGCATTATTCTCTGCCTTCCCCAAGTAGGGGTGGTCTAGGCTTGCACTCCACTAGGCAACCACTCTCCATTGGGGGGATGGGGGTTCCAAAAAAGGAGAGAAAAGTGCAACTCTCCACCATCCCCTGGAAGGATCAGTGTGGGAGCCCACTACAGGATTCTGCAGAGTATGGAACACACAAAAGTAAAGACTGCTTATCCCTTAGGGTTTGCTGAAGAAAGGAGACCATGATCTTTTGGCTCCAGGGCTGAAGATCAGGCCATGGTCATTTTTACTTTCATCCTCTAAAGAGGCCCAGAAAGCCTTCAGGGAAGAAAAGCCAAAAAAGAGCTTACATTGAGATTGGCCCCCTGGCAAGGAACAGTGTAACTCTGCTGAGACAAAGACACCTGAGTATCAATATAGCAGGCCCCTCCCCCAGAAGCCAGTTGGAAGAACAGGGATCACCAAGCTTACATAGCACAAAGCACTGCAAAACTCCAGCTCCTAGGGGAAAATAGTACATATAATTTGAGGTTGTTTCTCTTGATTCATTTATATTTCAGGTCAAAATTTTCCCTTTCTTTTTTTTCTCTTTTTCTTTTTTCCTTTTCAAAAAGTTTCTTATTTTATTCACTCTTTGTTTTTAAGTCTTATTTAAACTTTCATTTTTTGTATTTACATTTTACAGAAAATTCTTCATTTTTTGCTTCCTTTCACTGTATTCGATTTTATTTATGTAGATATATAAGTCACTTTTTTAATAATTTTGGGATTTAGTGTCTTCTAACACTCAGACCAAAATATTCTCAGAACCAAGTGGATCACCTTGTTTTGTCCACCTGGGAGATTTTATTATCTCTACCTCCAACCCTAATTTTTTGTCATTCTTGTTTCTGATCTCTTCAGATTTGTCTAGTGTGTATTTTGTTTGAGTTGGGGTTGATATTTGTGGTTTTTTTCACTCATTCATCCATTCTTCTCTGTGCAAGATGACTAAAAGGAGGAATTCACAATAAAAGAAAAATCTAGAGGTAATATGCTCTGCCACAGATCTAATCAATATGGCTATAAGTAAAATGTCAGAGGTGGAATTCAGGATAACAATTATAAAGTTACTAGCTGGGCTTGAAAAAAGCATGAAAGACACTACTAGAGAAACTCTTAGTGCATAAATGAGATCTAATCAGACCAAAATTAAAAATGCTCTAACTGAGAAGCAGTCTAAATTGGATGTTCTAACACCTAGGGTAGCTAAGGAAGAAGACAAAGTAGGTGATATAGAAAACAAGTTGATGTAAAAGAAGGAAGTTGAGGAAAAGAGAGAAAAACAACTAATAGACCATGAGGGGAGCCTTCAAGAAATCAGGGGTGCAATAAAATGAAACATCAGAGTTATTGGAGTGCCAAAGGGAGAGGAATGAGAGAGGGCCAGAAGTTATAGTTGAGCAAGTCATAGCTGAGAACTTCCCAAATCTGGGAAAGGAAACAGGCACTCATGTCCAAGAGATGGAGAGGAACCCTCCCAAAATCAATAAAAATAGATCAACACCCCCATCCCCAAGAACATCCTGAAAACAGCTTGAGACAAGAGGTTTCTACCCTACAGAGTTTAGGAATATTAGACTGACATCAGGCCTAACCACAGAGACCTGGCAGGACAGAAAGGGCTGGCAGGATATATTCAAGGTACTAAATGAGAAAAACATGTGACCAAGAATTATTTACCCAACAAGGCTGTCATTCAGAATGTATGAAGAGAAAAAGAGATTCCAGGACAGGCAGAAACTGAAAGAATATGTGACTACCAAGCCAGCCCTGCAGGAAATAACAAAGGGGGATTCTATAAAAGAATAAAGACCCCAAGAGGAACATAGACCAGAAATTTACAGAGACAATCTGTAGAAATAGGGGCTTTACAGACAATGTGATAGCACTAAATTCATATCTTTCAGTAGTGAATGGCCTAAATGTTCTCATAATATGCCACAGGATGGCAGATTGGATACAAAGAGAGGATCCAGTCATATGCAGTCCATAAGACACTCATTTAGAACCTAAAGACACCTCCAGATTGAAAGTGAGGGGATGGAGAACCATTTATCATGCCAACAGACTTCAAAAGAAAGCTGGAGTAATAATTTCCATATCAGACAAATTAGATTTTAAACCAAATATTGTAGTAAAAGATGTAGAAGGACACTATATCATACTTAAAAGGTCTATCCAATAAAAAGGTCTAACAACTATAAATATTTATTCCCCTAACATGGTAGCAGCCAATCATATGAGCCAATTAGTAACAAAATCAAAGAAACATATTGACAATAATACCATAATAGTAGGGGAATTCAGTACTCATAGCAATGGACAAATCATCTAAGCAGATCAACAGGGAAACAAGGGCTTTGAATTACACATTGGACTAGATGGGCTTCACAGGTATATACAGAGCATTTCCTCTTAAAGCAACAGAATACACATTCTTCTCAAGTGTATATGGGACTTTCTACAAAGCAGATCACATACTGGGTCACAAATAAGATCTCCACTGATACCAAAATACTGTGATTATTCCCTGCATATTTTCAGACCACCAGTTTTGAAACTTGAACTCAGCCACAAGAGGAAATATGGAAGGAATTCAAACACACAGTTGGAAGTTTAATTACATCCTACTAAAGAATGAATGGGCCAACCAGGAAATTAAAGAAGAATTTTTAAAAATTCACAGAAACTAGTGAAAATGAAAAACAACTGTTCGAAACCTTTGGGATGCAGGAAAGGCAGTCCTAAGAGGAAAATACACTGCAATACAAGCCTCTCCCAAAAAATTAGAAAAACCTCAAATACACAAGCTAACCTTACATCTAAAGGAGTTGGAGAAAGGACAGCAAATAAAGCCTAAAACAAGCAGAAGAGAAATAATAAAGATTAGAGCAGAAATCAATGAAATAGAAACCAGAACAGTAGAACAGATCAATAAAACTAGAAGCTGGTTCTTTGAAAGAATAAATAAGATCAATAAACTCCTAGCTAGACTTATCAAAAAAGAAAAGAGAAAGGACGCACATTAATAAAATCATAAAAAAGAAGAGATCATGACCAATACCAAGGAAATACAATTTTAAGAACATACTATGAGCGACTATATGCCAACCCATTAGGCAATTTGGAAGAAATGGATGCATTCCTGGAAACTTATAAACTACCAAAACTGAGACAGGAAGTAATAAAAAATTGAAAAGACCATAACCAGCAAAGAAATTGAAGCAGTAATCAAAAATCTCCCAAAAAAACAAGAGTCCAGGGCCAGATGGCTTCCTGGGGAGCTCTACCAAACATTTAAAGAAGAAATAATACCTATTCTACTAAAGTTGTTTCAAAAACTAGAAATAAAAGGAAAACTTCCAAACTCATTCTATGAGGCCAGCATTACCTTGATCCCCAAACCAGACCCCATCAAAAAGCAGAATTACAGACCAATATTCCTGATGAACATGGATGCTAAAATACTCACCATGATACTAGCCAATAGGGTCCAACAGTACATTAAAAGGAATATTCACCACGACCAGGTGGGGCTTATTTCTGGGTGACAAGGGTGGTTTGACCTTTGCAAATCAATCAACATGATACATCACATTAATAAAATAAAGTACAGGGACCATATGATCCTCTCAACTGATGCAGAAAAAGCATTTGACAAAATATAACACCCTTTCTTGATTAAAACTCTCCACAGTGCAGAGATAAAGGGAACATACCTCAATATCATAAAAGCCATCTGTGAAAATCCCACAATGAATATCATTCTCAATGGGGAAAACTGAGAGCTTCTCTCCTAAGGTCAGGAACATGAGAGGGATGCCCACTCTCACCACTGTTGTTCAGCATAGTACCAGAAGTCCTAGCCTCATCAATCAGAAAACAAAAAGAAATAAAAAAACATTCAAATTGACAAAGAAGTCAAACTCTCACTCTTTGCAGGTGACATGGTTTCACATAAAGTGAAAAACCCAAAAGACTCCACCCAAAATTACTAGAACTCGTGCAGCAATTCAGCAATGCAGCAGGTTACAAAATCAGTGCACAGAAATCAGTTGTATTTCTATACACTAACAATGAGACTGAAGAAAGAAATTAAGAAGTTGATCCCATTTGCAATTGTACCAAAACCCTAAGATACCTAGGAATAAGCCCAATCAAAGAGGTAAAGGATCTGTACTCTAAGAACCACAGAATTCTTATGAAAGAAATTCAAGCTGTCAGTTAAGGTACATTTCCTTACATTACACCCCAGAGCATCAAAATGAAATAATTGCACTAATGCTAAAGAGAATTTACAGGAATGTTGTAGAAAGCATGAGCAGAGCACCCATTCATTTGTTTATTTAGTAAATAATTATATAGAGCAACTTCTATATGCCAGATATTATTCTAGGCTCTGAAGACACAAAAGTACAAAAAAGTAAAATTTAAAAATTAAAAATAAAGTAAATTTTTAAAAGATCTCTGCCTCAGGAAACTTACATTGGAGTGAGAGGAAATAGACAAATAAGCATGTAATGTACAAACATTGTTGAGCACTGTGAAGAAAAAATAGATTAAGGGAGGCAAGTCAGGAATAGGGACAGCATTTTAAGTACTCAGTGATAATCTCTCCGAGGAGGTGACATTTGAGTAGAAATGAAACCAAATGAAAGAACAGTATGCACATATGCGAAAGAAAGCATCCAGGCAGAGTGAACCAAAGGTGAATGGGAATATGCTGTTAAAAATAAGAAAATAGGCCCAGCACGGACTTGTTTATGCTAAGCCCCACATCAGTGAATGGAGATCTCACTTATATAATTTCGGTTCCCCTAGAAATGGTACCTTAAACCAGTCAATCAGGAATCACCTGATCAGCACTAGTTAGATCATCTGCCTAATAGACCCTATATCCCCTAAAGGAAATCTATCTTGCAGTAACTAACCTGCTTTTTTGCCTATAATAACTTCCTTATCCCTGCTGCCTTCAGGCTATAAAAATCTTTCATTTTGTACAGCTGTTTGAGGCTCCTTTCTACCTTCTGGATTGTATGGTGCTTGATTAAAATTGATTGTTACTCAAATAACTTCTGAAATTTTTTAACATGCCTCAGTTCCTATCTTTTAACAGTTCTAGGATCAGGAGAGGGAAGTGAATGAGACCCCCAAAGGCCTCCAGGAGCTAATGAGTAACCAGACATAGGTACCTCTCTGTGGAGTTTCAGTGCATGTTGCTTTCTTGTTGCTTCTAGAGATGGTGGGTAAATCCTCCCTAGGATCCTAACTCTGCTCTTCTTGTGTTTTGGGGTTTCAGACTTTATTTGAACATTTCTTTTTCTGGACTAGATCTGGAAACAAGTGGAGTAATATTGGGTCCAAATTAAAAACCAGACTGTGTCCAATAATAGGCTGGGCCCAACTTGACAACTGGACCTGGTCTCTGGACCTTTGAGGGTAGTACCTTTTACACCCTACTTGGAGACAGTGCTTGCACCAAAATGTTGTTCAGTACTGCCAGGAAAACTTAGTGTTTGTCCCAAGTGAAACCTGGAAAGATATTTGAAAGGATTTTTTTAAGTAACTTTGCAGTCAGAAGTTGGCCAAATTAGAAGCTGGTATTTAGAGCCTAATAGGAAATTCTATAAGTCATCTCACCTAAGCTAAAATGAAAACTATTAAGATTTCCATTTGTGTCTGTCTGTATGTCTATGCATGTGCGTTATATATATCTGATATTTGTCTACCTCTGGATGGTATTGCCAAAATTAATCTTTAAAGAGCTCTATTTAATTAAAGAAAAACAAGTATTTATATTAATTAAGTATACTCCCAGAAATACAGAAACAAACTCAACTGTTTTTCAAGTTCACATGATCTAAAATAATCTTCAGCAAATAAAAGCTGTTTAAGTTTGTTGGCTTCATTAAAACAGGCATATCTTAAGAGTTATCATCATTAAATATAATATTTCTATTCTACCTAGGTTTACTACATGCCAAATAAGCTCCTGTTACATCTGTTACAGAATTTGCCAGTGAGAAAAATAAGTTAAGGTAGTAGTTAGCCATATAATGTCTTCTAAAATTTTCTCTTTTTTTAGAATAATTTATTTATTTGGGAGAGAGAGAGAGCACCTGCACAGTGGAGAGGGGGAGAAGAAGAGGGAGACAAAATCTCAAGCAGATTCTGCACTGAGTGAAGAGCCCTACATAGGGCTTGATCTCACAACCCTGAGATCACAACCCAAGCCAAGGGTCAGATGCTTAACAAACTGTACCATCCAGGCACCCTTAAAATTTTCATGACTAATCTAAACATAATTGTTAAAAACAGGTGGATTAAATAGATTTGAGTACAATAAAGTTATAAATGTGTAGTTGTATGTCTATTTAAAAATAGATTCCAACACCTTTTTGGTGACTTGAAACTTTAAAGTTATACTGGAGATTAAATTAAATGATGGATATTCATTGAATATCTAGATCATTTCCAAATAAGATAAAATACTAAAGCATTAATTACTGAACACAGATTTATCCACCTTGGCTTCCTTTTACAGAGTAACTAAAGACATTTGGGACTATAATTAAACATGTCTTGTGGATGCTTGGGGGGCTCAGTTGGATAAGCCTCTGCCTTCAGCTTAGGTCATGATCTCATGGTCTTGGGATCAAGCCCCACATCAGGCTCTCTGCTCAGCAGGGAGCCTGCTTCCTCCTCTCTCTCTGCCTGCCTTTCTGCCTATTTATGATCTCTGTCTGTCAAATAAATAAATAAAATCTAAAAAAAAATGTTTTGTGCCACATTGGAAAATTTACTCTGAAGAAGATTATTTATCTGGGAATTATGAAATGTATTTATAAATATACTAATCCACAATTACTTATTAGTTTTTACTAGGAATTAAGGATTCCAAGGGTTAGGAATTCTAATTAATATATGTAATTAAAACTACTAGAAATAATAAGAGCTTTAAAAACAAGCTATGGTATCAATAGTGTACTTATGTAAAATTAAAACTTGGACTTAATTTTCTCTCATCTGTTAAAAGGACAAAATTTCTCTCGGACTATTGATCTGCTCTTGATAAAAGATTGTGAAATATGTTTCTTTACCCTTTAAGTAATGTACTTGGAAAGAAAAGATTTTATGTTTCACTAAAATAATTTACTATGCATCACATTGCCTTAATTGGGTCTTTGATTATTTAAGAAAACTCAGTCTTCTCAATATTAAGAGAGCTAAGTTTTGTTCATAACTGTATAACCTTGTGTATTTGCCTTTAACATCTTCTATTGTCACTGTGGCTAAATAGATAATTAAGTATTATTTCATAATGGTCTGTGATCCTATTTAATCAAATTTTCAAACCTTCTTTTTTTTATTACAAACCTATTAATATTTTCTCAAAATCAAATTCTAAATTCTTTTTTACCTCAAACTAACTTTAAGATTTCATAGCAGATCCCTGGAAAATCTCAAAGGATTTTTCTCTCACCTTGTAAAAGAGAGATGTTAAACTAATTTGGTTTTCATGGTGTGTTAAATTACATGGGAAACATTTCAAATAAGGGATGATAAACCTCCTTAGGTTGTATAGATGCATGTTATTAACCTAAGTGTTCTAGAGATTGTACAAAATTCCTGGAAACCTGATGTCTTGGTATAACATTAGTCATAATTCATCTTAAAATGTATGCCACAGGGGCGCCTGGGTGGCTCAGTGGGTTAAGCCGCTGCCTTCGGCTCAGGTCATGATCTCAGGGTCCTGGGATCGAGTCCCACATCGGGATCTCTGCTCAGCAGGGAGCCTGCTTCCCTCTCTCTGCCTGCCTCTCTGCCTACTTGTGATCTCTCTCTGTCAAATAAATAAAATCTTTAAAAAAAAAAAATGTATGCCACAGAAATAACCAAATTTCCTTGTCAGTGTAATTATAGTGAACCTTCATCAGATCTTTAACCATGGGCATTTTTAAGTCTTTTGTCTTTTACAGACAGTTATTGTTTTACTCTGATGTTTTTACAAAAGTGCGTACCTTGGGAAAGATTCATGGAGAGGACTCTGAGATGCATTCTAGAATATGGGTTTCTGATAACTTTAAGATCATAAAACTGAACTTGGCAAAAATTGACAAAACTAATAGAAAATGTGGATTCAAGCAGAACACCAATTAATTACATGGAATTGAATAAACTCATGAAGATGTTATATATATACATTACTGGTTTCTCAAAGTTTAATTTTTCCAGATTTAAGAAAAAATATTTTCCTCTCAAGCTATCTATGACTTACAGTAATTGTGTAAGTATACCCTTGTAAACAAAATTTAAACATTTGCTTTTTCTATCTGATCTGTCCAGAATTTGAAAATTTGATAATTCTTATATTCATGGCAATATAGTTACTTGTATAAGTTCAATAAGAATCTGTTCTTCTTGTACCATGACACATTTGGAAACATTGGTTAAATAACCAACACTTTGACTAGAATGTCATATTTGAAAATCTGCAGAGAATGTGATATGACCAGACAGCTTTAAGGAACTAAAATTGACTTTATTGTGCCAATAGAAGGCCCTTGGAAAAAAATGGCCTAGTACCTTTTTTACAGGGTTGGTGGCAGCCTAACCAGATGAGTAAGGAAGATCACTTGCTAGCAGGCCCAGGAAACGTGGGATATCTTGGGGACCTCATACAGAGAAGAATTCACCCAAATCTATAAGTATTTCAGTTGCAGTCCAATTTTGAGTCCTTGGCTTGCTTCTTAGCCTGATGAGGATTTAAAAGCTTAATCTACAATTGCTTATGAACAGTTCCAGCAAATGTGATTTTAAAAGGGCCTATATGGTCGATCATTATTCTTGCCACACTATGTAAATAATCAGGAAAAGTTTAATGGGACTAGACTTATTTTTGCAAACAAATTAGTCTTACTGTGTTATCTTTAATAGAAATCTGATGGTAACTGTAGAGGAAAAAAATATGTTTCAGTAGAAAATCACAATACAACTTTGTGGATATCCAATTCTAGTACTGCTCCTTGACCTTGGGGTTTTTTTTTTATACCTATAAACTGGACTGGATCCTGAATTCTTCTAGTTTCCTCAAATAGCTGGCTACAACTCTCCAAATGAATGTTTCAAATTTTTTTTATTTTGATTTAGTGATTTGGAATCACCAAGAACAACCCTTGAGCCTCCTTGGAAGGGACTATACCAGGTCCTCCTTACTACTCAGATGGTAGTCACACTTCAGGGACTTGAATCTTGAGTCTACATCTCCCAATTAGAAAGGACTCCTCCAGACACTTGGAACTACACACCAACTGGAAATCTAAAATTAACATCGACTAAGGAGGTTCTTCCCCAAAAGAAGATGGCATCTTGAGGTGAACAGCTCTCCCAAGATCATGAATCAAGATCACCAAATCCAACATGGAAGCTTTGTTCCTTTTTTCTTTTTGCTGCTTGTATTTTCTCTCTGTTAATACATAGGAGGACAATGCTCCTGAACTTTAGTAACTATCTCTGAATCAACTGCTGGAGTAATATCTGCCTAACAAAAATCCATACATTCTCTGGACAAAGTTGTTCTTGGTAACAGGATAGTCCTTGATTATATTTTAGCTGAGCAAGGAGGTGTGCAAACTATGGCCAACACCACTTGCTGTACTTCACACTTCTTCGGAAGCTGAGAAGCAGCTACATAAGATCACTGAACAAGCCAGTTGGCTTAAGAAGTGGCATTTTTCTTTGACTTACTTGTATCTGATCGGTTTGGGTCTCAGGAACCATTGCTCTAAAGTGCATTCTAGACATTGGGAATTATCCTGCTTATAATAATCATAATAGTCTCCCTGTATGCTCTATTCTCTCACCTTGCTCTTCTCATAAGAGAGGGTCTTATGAGAGGAGAACAGGGTTCCATTTTCCTTTTGCAAATAAACTCTTAAAAATTTTAATATGTGCCAGTTTATCTTTTAACAGTTCACATTCACAGGAAGCAGGGAGATGAGCATAGATGAAGTGTGGTGAAGTGTGAGCAGGAGATGGTGGAAGCAGGAGGCAGCACATGGCCTCGCAACTAATGGAAGTATATGGCTTTCACTCAAATGCCATTGGAGTGTTTTGAACTTAAGAGTGGCACAATCAGGCCAAGATTTTTAAAGGATCATGAGGACTGTTGTTGGAGAATAGGCTATAGAGGGAGCAGAACAAGTTAGGAGGATATTACAATAATGAGGGCAGAAGACAGTGTTGGCTTGATCAAGGTGAAAAGAGTAAAGGTACCAAACAGTCAATTCTGAATATATTTTGAAAGTAGAGATGACAGAATTTGTTGATGGGCTGAATGCATGGGGTAAGGGAGGAAAACAGAAATCAAGATTAACCATGACTCTTGACCCAAGAAACTGATAGAATTTACTGACATATAGAAAGCTGCAACAGAATTAAATAAGGAATACGCATGAATTGAATTAAGAGTTTGATTTGGGATGCATTAAGTTCAAGATACATGTTATAATTTGTGACGACATGGATGGAACTAGAGCGTATTATGCTTAGCGAAATAAGTCAACTGGAGAAAGACAACTATCACATGATCTCCCTGATATGAGGAAGTGGAGATGCAACGGGGGTGGGAGTTAAGGTGGTAGGAAAAGTAAAAATGAAACAAGATGGGATCGGGAGGGAGACAAACCAAAAGAGACTCTTAATGTCATAAAACAAACTGAGGGGGGTGGGGGGGAGAGGGGTTGGGAGAGGGTGGTGGGGTTACATTATATGTTTAAATAAAGCTTAAATTTAAAAAAAAAGATACATGTTATATCCTGGTGGATCTGGCAAGTGGGCACTTGGATTTATATGTCTGGAATTCCATTTGGAAGTTACCACTTACATAGCTGGTATTTGAAGTGTTCTTGTTTAAGCCTCCTGAATTTCACTAATTGTCTAGATTATGCAAAGGTAAACTGGATACAAGTAGTATAATAGAAATCTGTCTGTGGAGCTTGTATAGTCAAAGTAGAAAATCCTCTAGACCTTTGAGACTGCAATTGGTTTACTAGCTCTGCTAAAGGAATTTGATGGGCATAAATGTGAGCATGATATAAGACTATGACTGAAGGAGAGAATTTAGATCAAGATCATCAAAGAGCCTTCATAGAATACATCAAAAGGACATCTGAAATACACATATGGGAGATGCAAGTTACATAGACATACATATACACACACATACATATCCATATATACACATACATACATATATACATACACACACACTTGCCACAGCATTTATTCATAATTATTCAAAAACAATAGTATCCAATACTCTTTTTTTATATTCTCTATCTCTAGTCCTCCCTCTCTAACTCAAGACTTTCAAATCTCTTTTTCTCTCCCTTCCCTGCTCATCTCAAATCAAATTTCTAATTTCTAAGATGTCTTTTACCAGACTAAACACTTAGAATTGGGGGGGGACAGTATATTTTACAAGCTAACTTGGGATCTGTTATCATTTTTTAAAGATGACACTTGATTTCTCACTTAATGTGCTAAAGAATGGCAGAGAGGAGGCCTCTAGGGAGAGAATGAAATTTTCATAGCTTAAACACTAAAAATAACAGCCCCATAACACTGAATCTCATTACCAAGCAGCAAACACTTTCACTCTGCCTTCCACTGTGATGTTCACAAGATGCCTTTCAGAAGCCCACACATTCACTCCACCCCCACCACACATAAACACAAACACACACACACATACATATACACCACCAGTTATGCTGTTACCCCTGGTAAACTTGGAAAATGTGTGTCAGAACTAGATCGTTCTCTTGTCAGGTTATCATAATTTACTGCCCAGAAAATGAGTCTGTGATTGCAGACCATTTTGTTCCTTATGTGGCAGATTTGGGCAGAGCCAGGGAGAGTAATGAATGCAGCTGCACGTCCAGTGTGTTGGGGTGGATGGAGATTCAGACCCAGAGTGAATTACAGAAAGAGGAAACCTGAGCCAGAGGCACGACCCAGCTCACTCGAGCTTTGTCAGTCACTGTTTACATCATGCTCATCCATAAAATAGATGATGACAATATTTCCACATATTTCTAAGCTGCTACTCTCTGGGGAAGTCTAAAAGTTCATAGTGGCCTTGTAAGTAAGTTCCAGATCTTTAACAGACAATGAAACATGAAATCGGCATTTCACCAATCACTGCATCAGACCTCCCTATGCCTCTGGCAAGGGACGATATGCAAGGTTACCTAAAAGCAATGAGCCACCCGGAGAACCCCAGAGCCCACACAGGCACTGGTCCTGCTCTTGTCCTGCTCTGCTCTTTTGCCCTTAAATCCTATTGTAAGACTCCTGGGGAAAGCTGTAACCCTCCCTCCAGCCCCCAGAATCTTGTCCTAGAGTGTTCCAGGGGAAAAAAAGATTGCTCTCCCTCTTCCTGAGGGCCTTAAACACTGAAAATCACCAAGGCCCTTCTTCATTGACTTCAGGAGAGGAGCATTTCCTTATCCTGACAAGGTCTCAATAAGCAGAATACAGGATTAACATATTCGATTCCGTTGACACTTGATGTGTTAGACTTTTAAAAACCATTTCAACATCTGCAGGGCACTTTAGAGTTGACAAATGTTGCGTACCCCCTCATCTCAGTGAGTGCTTTCAACAAGGCTCTCGGGCTCATGTGGGTAGTACTCTCCTTTCCTACAAGTGAGTAAGGAAGGCTCAGAGTTAAGGCAGCGTGGAGGACAAGGTCAATGGGAAAGCCTGGCAACAGAACGCTAACTGGAGGTCCCTGAGTTAAAGTCCATCTGAATGAACTATATTAACTTGTCTTTCTGTATGAAGAAAAAACCCTGTTGTCAGATGGACCTGACTTTGCCACTCAGGCAAACTTATGAATTCCTCCAAGTCAATTCTCTAATCTCTAAAATTGATTTATTGTCCCTGCACAGGCTATGATGATTCAGGGAGATGGAGAATTGCAGACACCAGGCACAGAGCTGGGCATGTGTTCTGGGAATGTTAACTCCCTCTGTGCTTCTGCCCCACTGTCTTCACCAGCTTCAATACCCACAATGGTATCATCACCATAATTTTCACTCTGATGGTGACGACACCTCTCCTGCTTCCCATGCTTACTCTGTACCAGGCATGTGCTGAGTGCATTCCAGGCACTCCTCTATTTTAATCCTTGCCACAACCCTATAAAGTAACATTATTATCTGCCTTATTGAAAAAGCCTGGGGAAAAACTCTAATTCTCAGAGCAGTCATGAAAGTTTGAGATTCCATCTCTGGTCTCTCTGACTCTATTGTCCCAATCTTGGCCACCTTGGTACATTGCCTGAACATCCAGGTCTCCTCCTGAGCACAATTTTCTCTGCTAGCCTCAGACATCTGCCCTCCCCCACTCTGTTCTCATGCCCTGGTCCTCATTTACCCTGAACCACCATGTAACTAGACCAATAATAGCTTCCAGGACCTGGGCTTACAGAGCTCTCATCAAGGGTTGCCAGATTTAACAAATAAAAATTCAAAATATTCAGTTGAAATCCAAATAAGTTTGGATTTCGGAAAAACAACAAATCATTTTAGTATAAGCATGTCCTAAATATTGAATGATATACTGACTTGCATGGGACCCATTTATACTAAAAAAATTGTTGATTGTTTACCTGAAATTCAAATTTAACTGGGTATCCTGTATCTTATCTGGTACCTTTAGGCACTTCCCATATCATAACAGCCTCTATCTATTCTGTGTGCCCCATGTGTGTCAGTCCTCTCCCTCTAACCACATTGTGGTAGTCTGGTACATAGTAGATTTTAATTTTTTTTAAGATTTTACTTATTATTTGACAGAGAAAGACACAGTGAGAGAGGGAACACAAGCAGGGAGAGTGAGAGAGGGAGAAGCAGGCTTCCCGCTGAGCAAGGAGCCCAATGCAGGGCTCGATCCAAGAACCCTGGGATCATGACCTGAGCCAAAGGAAGATACCCAACAACTGAGCCACCCATGCACCCCCATCAGTAGATTTTAGTAGACCACACCTCCAGTACTCACATATTTTTAAAGATTTTATTTATTTATTTGACAGACAGAGATCACACAAGCAGGCAGAGAGGCAGGCAGAGAGGGGAGGGGAGAAGCAGCCTCCCCGCCGAGCAGAGAGCCTGATGTGGTACTCGATCCCAGGACCCTGGGATCATGACCTGAGCCAAAGGCAGAGGCTTAACCCACTGAGCCACCCAGGCGTCCCAGTACTCACATTTTTGTAGAGTTCCCCTTTCTTGAATCTGGACCAACCTACGACATTAGCAAGAATACAGTGCAATTGATTCTGTGCCTGTTCTGAACCAAGCCTTCAGGAGTTTCTGTATTTGCACTCTTGGAAGTTCTAAGCCTTCATTTAAGAATTCTTCTTACCCTGCTGGAGAGACTGCATGGAGAAATCAGATTAGGGAGAGAGGCCCCAGGAGTACATGAAGGAAAACTGAGGAAAGCAGCCGATGGCAAGGATCAAAGCCAAACATAGGGTCCTAGTCAAGCCATTCCATCCAGACCCTAGCCATTTGAACCATTCATGATCAAGTGTCAGACATTTGAGAGAAGAGGGCATTCCAGCCCCAGCAAACTCAAGTGAAACAGTGATATTCAATCCCCACTGTGCCCTGTCCAAATTCCAGACCTTCACAACCACGAGAAAGTAATGATACTTTCTACTACTAAGTTTTGGGGTGATTTGTTATGCAGCAATAGGTAACTAAAACATATTTCTAAGTATTTTTTCTATAAAGCTAAGAGGTTAACATAAGCGCCCAGGTCAATCCACTTACTACCATGGATTCCCCCCAACCCAATCTTTCAAGCTCTGATTCTAGATCCAAGCTCCTTCTGTAATTGTAACTTTGAAGGCTGCTGGAGCCCATATTTTCAGTTACAGCTGTGAACTGAGATGTGGCAGGGCACAGTGGGCAGTGATCTTGCTCTGCAGCAGAGCAGAAGCAGCCCAGCACCAGCCGAAGACACCCAGCGGGGCATTAGCAGAGTAAGGCTAAGAGAAGATTGCCTGGCACCTTCCTGTTCTCAGCTGGGGCTCCTGCCAATCTCATTAGTTTTGTGCTTACATAATCACAAAGTCCACCTACGTACCTTTCAAAAGAAAAATTCCAGGAACTATGGACCATAATATACATCTGAATTATTACCTGGGTTGGTACACTGAGGGGAGGGTTGGTAAAAACACAATGAGAAAAAGTGCTAGCAGCACTGACAGGAAAACACAAGACCTTCTAATATTGATTCGCAGCTTAAAAAATAATAATGCCATTATTTGACTCCAAAATTGGCTTAAGTCATAGCCTATGCTTCATGTTTAATGTCCAATATACTGTTCAGGCTTGATTTCAGTGGAAGATTTCTGTATAAAATATTAAGGAGAGAAATTCATAATTCCCTAGAATTAGCACTGATATCAGTGGGCCCTTAAAATACGTGTATCATCAGAAAATGTATTGAGGGTAAAAACCTTTTGACAGAATTAGTTAATGCTGTTAGAAAGGAAACCTCAGAGGGAAGACTCTCAAAAGAGAGCAATGGCTTGAAGTCCTTGCATTAAACCACAATGTAGGTCCTAGAGAGTAAGAAATTAACTTGAGATTTGGCAGTTCTTTTTAAGGAATCAAAACTCCCTTCATTTTAACTTAATTGATTACTCCAGAGTAGATTTCTCATGAAGGAAACTGCCCTGTGGCTGGATCCTTTAATTGAAGGTATATCCATTTAAGTGCCTCTTATTTGCCAACCACCATGACTAGTTCTGGAGATTTCACAATAACTAGCACCTGGTCCTTGTCCTCAACAAGTATACTGGTTCACACAGGAGCCACAGCTGAAAGCAGACTCTTCAGGCAGAGAGCTGATAGACACCATATGTGGGAAGATAAAGGAGGAAGTGGTACAGTCAGCAAAGGTATCTTAAAGCTACAAGGCCAATTCTGCTCTAGGACTGAGACCTTTCAGACTTAAGCAATTTCTGTGATTTGATTCAGGAGACCGCCTTTTCATGTGACCTTGAGAAAGCAGGTGAGTCTGTAAGGAGCCCATTAGCTAGCTTTATCTAAATGCTGATTATTTCCCGTGGCATTGAGTTTATGGTGTCAGATAGAATTGGATTCAAATCACTAGGTTTGGACATATTACCATCTTTTGAGAGTTGGTTTCCTCATCTGTAAAATGGGGATAATGACATTTACTTCATAGAGTTTTGTCAAGTCTACATGAGAGCAGAACAATTAAGATTAGTTTCCTAGGAAACAGAACTAAAGCTTAGTTCATGGATAAGTGACTTGTAAAGAAAATGTTCCCATGGAGTCCAACAAGGGAGTAGAGGAAACAGGACAGGGAGGAGTAGGAAACCAAGTGAGATTCCATCTCAAGGAGAAACATGCAAAAGATGACCTCAGCCTGACTCTACAGGGAAGCTCTGGAGTGTGTTATGTCCCAGGGTTTGTCCCCACTGGAGGCGAGGGAGCAGGACCTTCATATCCCTGCATTCATCATTCGCCAGCTAAGAGCCACTACAGGGCTGGAAGGGAACCCTACACTTTCAGGCATTTCCAACTCTGCACACTTGAGTGAAGCAAGTCACACAGAAGAGGACAGTCTGCCAACAACAGCCCCTGAGGCTGGCTGTTGGGAAGGAAATCCCCATTGAAGCTGGGGGATAGAAACACAGACATGGCAAAGGTACCCAAGGGAATCTGGGTGCAGCGCCAGTAATATCCACTTCAATCTGTTCTTTCAGACACCTGATAGTTACTCAATAAATGAATCTTTATCCTTTCACCTAGAAGTGGGTAGAGGTGGCACACACATCTCCACTTTTTGCACATTGTAGTCAAGGCAAGTCTATAGGCTCTCTCATTTGCAGCTCAGAATCATGTTTTATGGCAATACAGTGGGACTTCCAAGTGTGCAAAAAAAACCACCCATATCCAAGGAAGAAAAGGAAGGGTGAATCAGTGACACGTTCTCATGGGCTATTGCCCTTCAATCCCTCAGTTTCTCCTCCAGCAATTCCCTAGTAGACTGGAAGAGTCCCTTTCACCACTGTTTTACCACTGCCTCACCTGCAGGGCAGAAAGTAGCTAACAGGGGGCCAGGATAAGCAGGCAATGTTGGCACAACACAGGCACTCATCCTTTCCCTGCCCCGGTGAGAGGCATTTTGGTTCAGTGTACTGCAGTGACTGGGTGTCCACACCAAAAGGTCCCTTTACCTCCCACTCTGTGCAGTGCCAGTAGCTGTCCAAAGCTAAACCAGACCTCTCATAACTTTGGAAGGGTTGGTGCCCAAATGAAGGAAAGCACATTGTTCAAAGGAGCCCAGTGTCCTAAAGAAGGAGGGAAGAGAGGGGTCGACATAAATCTTCAGCAACAGGGCCTGGGGAGAGCTGAGGTCTACTGAGAGTCTAGTTTGGGCCAGGATCTCTATTTCTTGGGTTTAAAAACTCATTTTAGTAGCTGCAGTCAAACATCTTTTTATGGGAGAACAATTTTTTGCTTAGGAAAATATTTTAATAGACTACATTGTCTGAGGAAGTTCACACCCAAGATCCTAAGAGCTTGGTCCATAAGAAGATAAGAAAGTTAAGAAATCATTCAGTTATTCTACCCTGTAAGTTAAGCATTTGGAGGCTAGAGCCAGTGGTGAGAGAAGGATTTGGAAAAGTGAGAGAGGGAATAAGACACAAGGCTGAGTCTATTCCACTCCAGGACTAATGCCAATCTCTGTAGTCTCTTGATCTTTTGGGTTCTTCTCACTGGGATGGTCCTGTCCCCAGGCCTATAACTATGACCCCTCCCAAGACATTTGTCCAGGGTCTAACTCTACCTGAACCCATAGCCTCCTGTGTGTGCCTGGCCAGGGCCCAGGCTGCCCATAAATTTCAAGCAGCATCAGGAGCCCCACCATCCATGGCTTTGCATGGCCAAGAGGGCTCCCAATTATCCCAGTTCTTGTCTGTCACTCTGGACACCTGATAATGAACAGGGCACCTGCCTCTTGCCATTAACATTGCACTAAGCTGGAGCATCTATAAAGGCCTGTGTTGTCTTCCTGGCAACAGCACCTCGAAAAATGACCCATGTCCAAGGCCTCCTGCAGATAAGCAGCCTGTGCCTGTCTTCCTACTAGCTCTCTACTACTGATATTTTATTCTGACTTTGCTTTTAAGTGAGGTGTTTTTAAAATGCTGCTAACCCCAAAAGACTCTAAGTACTCAAGAGCATGAACTGAATTGCTTTCATCTCTGCCCTGCCACAGCCCTCATGCCATCAGCCAGTGGTGTTGCGCCCAGGGCAAGCCAGGGTCTCTGCCCATTCTGAGTAAGTGGAGTCATGGATCAAAATGACATCTTCCTAAATTATAATTCCATCTGGTGTTGAGAATGTGGGGAAACGGGCATGATCATACACAACTGATGTCAAGTACATTAATTTGCCCTCTCTAGAGGTATTTGGCAATAATTATCAAGGGCCCTAGTGTGTATGCCCTTTGATCTCATAATTCCACTTTGAGAAATATACCTAGAGGAAATCACAAAATTTCATGTGTAAGGAAATTCTCATAAGGAAATATTTATGATAGTGAAACCCAGAAATAGCTTACAAGTCCAATAACAGATAAATAAGTTTTATTATGTACAGATGATGAAATATTTTGTAGACATTAAAAACTAATATTTGAAGAATAAGAAAATGTTTATTCTATATAAAACTATAATTTTATCCCTCCAACATGACATAAATTTATAAATATACCAAAATGTGAAATTGTATTCATTTTTTATTGTTTCATAATTAGACAAAACAAATATAATCAATTTTTTTATCAAAAATTAAGCCTTTGAGGGGTGCCTGGGTGGCTCAGTGGGTTTAGCCTCTGCCTTTGGCTCAGGTCATGATCTGGGGGTCCTGGGATTGAGCCCCGCATCGGGCTCTCTGCTCAGCAGGGAGCCTGCTTCCCCCTCTCTCTCTCTGTCTGCCTCTCTGCCTACTTGTGATCTTTCTTTCTCTGTCAAATAAATAAATAAAATATTTTTTTTAAAAGTAAGCCTTTGAGTCAAGGTCATCAAAAGGCAGATATATTATTTATTTCATGGCCAATTACTGAGAAGCTCCTATACAGCCAGACACTGTACTAGAAACTAGAAACTCTAAGATTAATAGAACTCCCTTTCTTTTTCTCCCCCAGCTTTATTGAGATATAACTGAAAAATAAAATGTGTATATTTTAAGTGTACAATGTGATGATTTGATATACATAAAGGCTGTGAAATGATCTCCACAATTAAGCTAATTAATACATCAATCACCTCACATAGTTAACCACATGTTTGTTGAGAACACTTAAAATTTACTCTTTTAGCAAATTTCAAGTGTATGATACAATGTTACTATGGTCACTATGCCTTCTATCAGACTCCCTGACTTATTCACCTTATAACAGGAAGTTTGCAAACTTTGGCCAACATCTCACCATTCCCCACCACTCACCCACAAACCCCTGGTAATCACCATTCTACTCTCTGCTTCTATGAGTTAAATTTTTTTAGATTCCGCTTAGAAGTGATACCATACATACACTATTTGTTTTTGTCTAGCATATTTCTCTTAGCATAATGCCCTCAAGTTTCATCCATTTTGTCACGAATCACAGAATTTCCTTCTTTTTTATAGTTTTTCCATTGTGAAGAATATCTTTTTGTTCACTCATCCTTTGATGGACACAGGTTGTTTATCTCAATTAGTGTGAATAATGCTACAATGAACATGGGAGTACAGATATCTCTTTGAGATAATGACTTTTTTCCTTGAGATATACACCCAGAAGTAGAATTGCTGGATCATATGATAGTTCTATTTTTAGTACTATTTCTCATATGGGCTGCACCAATTTACATTCCCAACAGGCAGTGCTCCAGGGTTCTTTTCTCCACATCCTCATCAACACTTGTCTTTTGATGATAGCCATCCCAACAGGTCTGAGGTGATACCTCACTGTGGTTTTGATTTACATTTCCATAATGATGGAAATGTAAATATATTTCACATATTAACCCCTTATCAGATATATGGTTTGCAAATATTTTCTCCCATTCTGTAGGTTGCCTTTTTCATTTCACTAATTATTTCCTTTGCTGTGCAGATTTTTAGTTTGATGCAGTCCCACTTATTTATTTTTGCTTGGTAGAACCCACTTTCCACTTAATAGAATTCACTCCATGCAAGAGAGGTTGACTTGTCATCTGACAATGACCATAAAATGTTGTTAGCATGGTGGGAACACAAATGAGGGAATTCTGACTTTGTTGGAGGAAATATGAGAAAAACTTCACAGAGGAGGTGATAGTCCTTCGAGTATCTTCATTCATTCCTTCATTTATTTTATCAACAACTGTGTTTCAAACACCAATGTCCCAGGAACTGTGCTGGCTGTTGAAATATGATGATGAACAAGCTCATGGCTCCTCCCCTCAAGGATATCATTAACCAGTGTAGGACTGAATGCCTTCAAGGGTGAAGGGGCATTTGCCTCCTTGCAAGTCTCTGGCTGGTGACCACAGGTACCCTAGTTCTTCCCATCATTTCAGCTTGAGTATCTAGCTCTGGTCCCTCAGGTTGCATCTAAAACCCTTGGTCCCTAGCTCTGAACATCCCTTGGTATCTACTCTATAGATGCTAGGCATGGCCTCCATATATCCTCATTCTACCTTCTGTGAGAGTCACTTCCCACTGTCCTGCTGAGTGCACGTGGGCCACAAAACCTCACCCCCTGGTTATATCTGATGGATAGGAAAGGACCCTAGATACAAGCTGAGCCAATCATGTTCTCCCAGGAGTTTGGAACAGAACATACAGGCCTGCGAGCAGTCTCCAGTGAGTGCTCCTGGACAGCATTATCCTGCAGGGTCTGAAATGGCCTTTTTTTGGCCTGAGGCACAAAGTGTTAGAGGAATCAAGCCCACAGAAAGAGAGAAGTAGTGCCCAGAGAGCAGGGCACCTTATAGGAGAATTATGCAGTGAGCTGCTATATTGCCATCTCCTGCATTTGGATTCTGAAAAATATCTCCCCTGTTATCCTCTGTTTCACAAAAACTTGTTTGAATGGCTTTCTCCTTCCTGCAAAAGATACTCTGATTAAAACAATCTCCAAAAGAAGGTTTCCTGAAACCCTTAGAGGATCGCACAAATTTACTGAGACCTTCTGGTTATATCAAGACTGGGTCATGCTCTGAGCCTTGCATAAGACACATGCTCAATAAATAATTGTTGTCTGAATGAATGTAGAAATGAAAAGCTGCCCCAAAGGGTCTTCTCTGGCTGCCTGAGAGTCCTCATTTACCTGTCTGACATCCACAGCACTACAAGGAAAGTGGTCACATGGGCTCATGCACAGCTTGGATTCTCGCCTCAAACTTATTCCAGTAATCATTGCACACCTGTTTTCTTTGGCAGTCTGGGTTGCACTGAGCCATGCCAGTGGATATTAGAGTTCTTCTCTGCTCCCAGTCTCTAGTGAATGATGGTTTTTGTGACAAGGAAAATGCTCAGTGTTCTCTTGAGTCCTATCACCAGTCAGAACTGTAAGGATTGGAGCACAGAATCAAGCACAGACAGCCCACAAGTGAAGATTTAGTTCCTGGTTAACAGGAACAGGCTTCACAAGTAGTTTTGGAAATGAGGTCAAACCCATTTGTTTCCAGATGGTCCCAGACTACAAAAAAATTCAAAGGGTAATGGAAAATTTTCAGGCATCATATGGTCATTCATCATATCTAACCAGCACTTTGATTCCTGAAATGTTGGATATATCTGTCATGGAAGCTAGCTGTCCCTTATAAGTGGACTTTTTTTTTTTCAAAGTAAAGAAATACCTTTCAATTCAAAGATTCATAAGGCACATCTTAATCACTCCTTCCCTGTTACTGTCAAAATTCATATATAAGATATATATGTATATATATATGTTAGCATTATTTTTCTTCTTTGTATTCATTTAACAACATTTATTAAGCACCTACTATTTGTCAAGCTCTCTTTTGGACACAAAGATAGAGAAGTGAGCAAAACAAACTCTCCTGCTTTCACAGAACACATATTCTAGTTGGCACCTAGAGGAAGAAAGACAATAGACAAACAAAAAAGGAAATATATATGATGAGGGAGAAAAAAATTTCAGAATTATGTAGATACATAGTTTCCCAAGTAAGAGGGAGTTACTCAAGGAAAAACTCACTGAAATTATGACATTGGAGGAGATCTGAAGGCAGTCTGGAAGTCAACACTACACATATCCAGGGAAAGAACATTCTGGGAAGAGGGAACAGCACATGCAAAGGCACTGAGGAAAGAGATGCTTGGAGTAGAGTGTTTTAGTGTGCCTATGTTTCAGGAAAGGAAGGAATGGAGTCAGTAAAGAGAAGAGGCTAGTACATGAAGTCATAGATGTGTATGCAAATACTTTCTTCTAGACTGTAAATTCTAAAAAGCAAAGACAATGTCTTATTCATCTTTTTTCCCTCCCTAGCTCTTCCTACAGCTCCTGGCAGGTAAGAGTGTTTTAATAAGTGTTAGTTGTGGTTATATGAATGCCTAGTTTATTTATACTTTATGTCATGTCTAGTACATTCCTTTAATTATTATGAAATAAAGAAATTAAACTTCACTTTCATTTCCTTTAATACTGAACTAGGTTTAATTCCTGAGGCAAGAGATATAACTCTGTTTAGAGGATGAGTGGCTGCCTGGATGGATGGATGGATGGATGGAGCAACAGACTTAGATATATAGATGTCAGATTAAGCAAAACCCAAACACCTGGCCATGATACAGCTGTACACATGACCATGAT
Source organism: Taxidea taxus jeffersonii (assembly GCA_003697995.1). NCBI lineage: Eukaryota > Metazoa > Chordata > Mammalia > Carnivora > Mustelidae > Taxidea > Taxidea taxus. The sequence goes on along the minus strand of ML106272.1, from coordinate 65,056 downwards.
CCAGTGAGCTTCTCAGTTTATCCTTGACTGTCTATTTGCAATTTTTATCCATCAAATGATGCAGCATGTGGAGTGAGAGTCACCAGCACAAGTGGGTGAGATTATGGTTTGCTGAAAGCAATGCTGTCTCAAGTTCAAGAATGTTGCACTATTGTCACTTGAATATAAGCACAGTTCTGGGCATCTTTATCTCCCTGGCCTTGAAAGGTTATTGCTCTGATTCAGTAATTCTGACTTATCTCCTGATTGTATCTTGTGTCTTCTTCTTTTTTTTCATATTTCTGGATGATTTGTAGGAATTTCCAGCATAACACTAAGAGGCAGGGCTCAGCTGACTTAATTGTACACAGACCCCCATAAATGTACCACAGGACGTTGGGACCCACCAGCTTCCAGGCCAAGGTTTCTTTCCTCATTTCTTTTGTCTTGACATTGGCCAAACCTAAGGCCCTCTTTAACTACTATGAGTAAATGAATGAGCAAGCTGAGGTCCAGCCAGATCTTACAAGGAGAAAATAGAGACCAATAGTTAGAAATTGTTAAGTTGAAGCTGAAGAAGTATTGTTAGTTTTTAAATTTTTATTTCAGGATTTTAAGAAGAAAACAATTGGCTCTTTGTACGTAAATAAAGTCATTTCCTTCTATGAAACTGGTGAACACATTCCCCATGTAGTTATTACAACAGATCTAAGGACATTCACTGACATGTTGCACTAGACTGTGAGTTATTTTTTTATTATTATGTTACGTTAGTCACCATAGAGTACTTCATTAGTTTTTGATGTAGTGTTCCATGATTCATTGTTTGCATGTAACACCCAATGCTAGACTGTGAGTTCTAATAAAGGTGTTGGAAATGAATAAAGTACATTCTCTTTTAAAAACACTCTGTCTCACATAGGATAGAATTCTAGTCTGTATCCTTCCCCAAGTATCCATTCACACCATGCTGTGTATCACGGAAGCTCCCTACAAACTACAACTGGTGTCCAAATACAAGACTTTCTCAAGAAGCTTCTCTGGACTTTGAGTGCTAGGGAAAATGTGTCTTCTGAATTACTGGCCTACTTCTTTTTATGGGATAATAAAAACTATACAAACTAGATGAACTGGGTTTTGTTCAGTTTTGGTTTTGGGGTTTTTTTTGCCTGTTTGTCTTTTGTTTGTTCACCTTGTCTTGAAGAAATTCAAAGCCTGAGCATTGAACTCAATTTCATTACCCCTCATCCCAGTTTTGTGGTATAATTACCCAGTCCCAATGACACTCCACGATTTTGGATCTTCATTTAGCTTTATCTCAGCTTTCCCATTCTTATAAGCTTTATACTCCTGTTCAGGGAAATTTAAGGATGACTCCATGAGAAACAGAAAAAAAATTATGGTTAGTAAGCAGAGTTACGTGATGTACTGCTCTAAGATGTGGGGTTCTAGTCATGTAGACCTGAATTCAAATATCAGCTTCAACAATTACTCAAAGTGTGAACCTGATTGAGCAAATTGCTTAAATTTTCTGAACTTCAGTTTCTTCGTCTGATAAGTAGGATGATGATAATGAAATACCCTAAGTATTAAATAAGACTGCACACAGAAAATGCTTAGAATCCAACCTAGCACTTTGTAAATGCCCAATAAATTATATCCCCACAGGAACAAATAAAAGCGATTGAGAAGCAATTCTGATTCACACAATGTATGAAAGTGTTTCTTGAATATAGGAGAATAGCTAAAAGTTCCCACTTTATAACTGGTTTGGTTTAAATCCCAGCTCCATAATCTACTCTGTAACCCCAGGGCAAGTTCCCCTACCTCATTATGCCTCAGTTTCCTAACATTAAATGGAAGTGAGAACAATGTCTCCCTCACTTTAAGGTGGTGACACAGCACAGGTTCTTTAAAAGGAGTCTGGTATACAGTAACCACTCGATACATGCTACTACCACTTCTACAACTGTAATAATTAATAATAATAAATAGTAGTAGTGGTAGTAGCAGCCACAACTGACTCCTAGATTCAAATTAAAATTTCAGAAACATCTACTCCACTTCTGCCCCGAGAAAAACCTGAAACAATAAACACAGAACACTGACTTGGTCTGGGAACAAAGAGATACTTTTCCTGGGCTTGTTTTCACTTACACATTGGGAGCTTTCTTGATAATAACACAAGAAACAAATATTTGTATGGAAATCCATGAGCAACATAAGCCCAGAAAGGTACACACTGCAACTTCTCCATGACAGAAAGGTGGAATTGTTGGGGAAGATGCCTCTCTCTTACATGTATCTCTTCTAGAGTCAAGAACCAAGTGAACTGAAATAGCCCCAAACCTCATCATTATTGAGTCCTTGTATTTTTTTTTCATTTTACTCTTTTACTGTTTTCATTTTTACCCACCATCTCTTTTGATCCTCAGGGTGAGCCAAAAATGAGAGCAGGACATGTGCAGTTATTATCCAGAATAAAGCAAGTAATCAAGTGAATTGACTATCACAGTGCCACCCAACTGGGAAGTGACTGGCATGGCTTCAAAGCCAACAACCTCCTTTCCTCAAATTATGCAGCTTGCCCTAAACCAGACCTCCACGCCAGAGCAGTTTCATCTGCAAGAAATTCCACAGTCTATAGAGAAGACTCCAGATGCTTCAGCTTTCGGCTTTCCTCCAGGAAGGTGCCTCCCTCTGCACCTCCCAGAAAAGGGAAACTTTGGGAGAACAGGGTGCCTCTTTCCTTTTGTTCCACCTGTGTCTTGTTTCTGCATACAGCCCTGTTGTCCCCAAGCTGTCAACTCAGCACCCACCAGCAGCAGTAAAGGAAGTGCATCTTCATCCTGTGCTTAAAATGGAAAAAGGAAGCACATAATCGCAGGATTAGGAACAGTTGATTCTAGGGAGGCTGAAAAACCCTTTAGAACAAGTTGCCAAATCATTCGACTTTGTTGACATCTTTTTTCTGTTATTTAAACTCTTCTGAATTATAAGAGAAATGTAATTAAAACCACAATTTTCTCTAATCTAATGAATAGCTTCTGCTGTCTAAGAAAAAAGGAGAACCTCAAAAAGATACCTGTGGCTATTCTAGCCCTTGGGAGGAAGGAAAGACCTATGGTGCCATCCAGATTGCTTGGAAACTGACCATGCACACAGGCTGGGCTCTGGGCTGGTTATTAAGCTACTGTCTCTCAGTGCCACCCTCCCTTCTGTTTCCTGGTGTGTAATTCTGAGGCTGGACTCCACAGATAAAATTCTCCTTTGCCATCTGGCTTCCTGTTAGGATCTGCCAATAAAGGGTGTGAAAGGGAGAAAGCAGGCCTGGAGGGAGAAGGGATTTGCTCCTTGCTCCTTGTTTCCTGCCCTGCCAGTCACCTGAACAATGGCTTTTTTTCCATACTTTTTTCCATACTCCCTCATGTCTAATATAAGCTTCTAGGTTTTTCCTTTTTTCCATACTTTTTTCCTTTTTTTCCATACTCCCCCATGTCTAATCTAAGCTTCTAGGTTTTAATAACCCCGACCTCTTCTTTTTGCTCCCCCTGCCCACAGGTGGTAGATTTTACCTGCAGTTACTATATCTTTCTTCAGGTACAGTTCTCCAAATGCTTGTTTAGCCATTCAATTCCCCAAGTTAAATTAGCTCTTTAAAATAACTGATATGGGTGGTTCCTCTTCTCCCGATGAGACATTGCATTCTGCCATGCAGTTATAGATCAAATAGGTGAAATCTAGTACCTTCCATGATACATGATTTCACTGAGGGCATGAATAAAGGACTCAGTAAGTAACTTTGGGAAATGCTGGCCTGAACAAAGACAGTTTCACTTACTGCATGATTTCTCAGAGCTTTCAATCTCCTAATATGTTTGTGAATCCCAAAGACAGAGTTACAAATTTCAGCCAGCCCCCTAGATCACATTTGATCCATCTTTTCATCTGTCTACTCTCTATACATCTAATCAGATATTTACATTTCCTCAAACATCTTTCTCCCTTCCACTGTCACCACCCTAGTCCTAACCCTTATACCTTCATCCGCCAGTCACCAACTCGACCGCCTTGCCTTTCTCCTCACCCTACACCCCCACCCCAGTCAACCCTCCAGAGCAAAAGTCAGAATATTGCAGCCTATAGACCAAACCAACCAGCTGCCTGTTTCTTCATAGCTAACCAGCTAAGGATATTTTTTAATATTTTTATGCAGTTACATTTAAATGGTTATATAAGGACCTATATAATAGCTTCTATGTTTCCTCTTGGCCTTTAAAACCTCAAATATCTACTCTCTAGCCCTTTAAGAGAAAGTTTGCTAACCCCTGCGTCACCCTCCTGTCCAATGCATTTATCCTAAATCACTTAAGTTCTTTGTGATGGCTTCTCACAAGTTGCTTTCCTTTGTTTAGCGTGAATGTTTAGAAAACTATGTACAAGGAAAATCATCTCATGAAACACTCTTACTCGCTCAAATAGGGAAGTGAGGTCCTTCTTTTAGGTTTTAGAAAAGAAGAAAATTGCTGTTACCTACTAACTCTGGAACAGAACCAGGGAACAATGTAAGTGTACAAAGTACCCTTCTGGATACAGTGTACACTAAACAGAGGTCAAACAGAAAGAATGACTACTTTTGTCAAAGCAGAATCACCAGGCAGGAAGGGGTAGGTACAGACAGGGATGTGCTCACCAAAGTTTAACAGCTGGCTTTCCAGAAGCATGGTGTGGGAGGAAAGAAGCCCTGCCCTATAGCATCTGCTCATTTCTATGGTGTAAATCCTCCCACCATGCTGGTTTCGAGTTACCAGTGTGACATTACTGGACGAATTGCTGGGAAGAGACACACTATGGGTTTTCACTCTAGCGTGCCAAGAACGGGTCAGGAACAAAAGCAGAAAAAGTAAAGTCCCATTTCTCTGAGCCTCCATACCCTGACCCCTGAGGGGAAGACCAAGCACCCAGACTGGGGATTTGGAGTCAAGTCCACAGCTGATCCTTGGTGCCAGTCTGAAGTTTAAGAATGTATGTCATCTGCTCTCTTTGTGATGCCATTTCTTCCTGGGAACTGGGGAGGTCCACCTTGTCCCTTGTCCCTGAAATTCCTTCAATTTCTGCCACAGTAAGAAATGCTCTTAAGGACTCTTAATCTCACAAAACAAACTGAGGGTTGCCAGGGGTGGGGGGGTTGAGTTAGGGAGAGGGTGGTGGGGTTATGGACACTGGGGAGGGTATGTGCTATGGTGAGTGCTGTGAAGTGTGTAAACCTAGTGATTCACAGACCTGTACCCCTGGGGCTAATAATACATTATATGTTAATAAATTTTAAAATTTAAAAAAAAAAATGCTTTTAAGAAAGAAATCAAGGAGGGGTGACTGTGTGGCTCAGTCTGTGAAGTATCTGCCTTTGGCTCAGATCCTGGGATCAAGTCCTGTATCAGGCTCTTGCTCTGTGGGGAGCCTGCTTCTCCCTCTGCTTGGCGCTCCCCTGCTTGTGTGTCTTGCTCTCGCTCTCGCTCTCTGACAAATAAATAAAATCTTAAAAAGAAAGAAGGAAGGAAGGAAAGAAGGCAGGAAAAATCAAGGAAATATAAACCTACCTACCCCATGGGCCAAATGCCTGACATCAGACCCTGTCCTAGAGTCATGTTTCGTTAGGAAGCAAAAAGGGAAGAAAACCTGAAGACAGTACTTGTTGGGACAGACATCTGAAAGAGGAAATAAGACGGAAGGGAACTAACCTCTATCAGATGTCTGTTTCTTGCTAGACAGGAGGTTCAGAGGTCCCTGAACTTGGAGGAAATAAAATTTCACCTTTTTTTCCCACTCTTCCTTAACTAAGATATACCATTTTCTTCATTTCCAAAGGTAGGCCACAAACCCACAATATGGCTTTGTCAACAACAAAAATCACAGATATTTCCATGTATTAGTTTGGTAGATAAATTAAAATATTGTTCAAATGTTCCACTATTTCCAAATTCTAGTAGTTACAGACCCTCGGCTTGATCTTTTAATTTTTAACATATTAGCAAAGAAATACATATTGTTTTCTAATATTTGGCAACTTCAATATAATTGGCATCCTTTGTCATTCTATATTTTGTTTTATGAATCTAAAGTAATTGTTCCAGAAAGTCCATTAGGCTTCATGAGAGTGCCAAAAGCATACACAGACAACAAAAGGTCAAGAACTTCTGCCAAAGCATTTTAAATATGTTATTTCTTTTAATCCCCAAAATGATGGGGATAGGCTTTCTTGTTGCCCTTTCACTGCTGAGAACACTGAGTGTTAGAGAAGTTAAATGAGACCCTAAGCTTATTCTTCCATTAGCTGGCAGACTCAGCAACTGAAACCCACAAAGATAAAAATGAAGAAAAACAAATAAAAATAAAAAGGTTGCTGTGTATATAGTCTCTCTTTTTTAACAGTTGGGTAGGTTCATTTAAAAAATACAAAGCAATAAGGAAAAGACAAACATCCCAAGAAAATGATTTGTAATTAAAAGTGATACATCACTTTGCTTTACCTACTTATCCAACGATGGACATTTAGGTTGTTTCCATGTCTTGACTATTACAAATAATGGGGCAATGAACATAGGGGGCACCTATCTCTTCAAGATAGTGATTTCATTTCCTTCAGAAATATACCCAGAAGTAGGATTGCTGGATCATACAGCAGTTCTGTTTTAATTTTTTGAGGAACCTCCATGTTGTTTTCCATATAGGCTAAACCAAGTTAAATTCTGAGTCTGATTATTCTGAATTCTTTGCCAGGCCAGTTCACAGATCTCCATTTCTTTAGGGTCTGTCTTTGGATTTTTATTAGTTTCCTTTGTTTGTGTCACATTTACCCAATTCTTTGTGATTCTTGATTCCTTGCATTGGTATCTGTGCATTTGAGTGAGTAGTCTCCTCTTCCAGACTTCACAGGTTCACTTTGGCAGGGATAGTCCTTCACCATCAGCTCAGTTTGGAGTCCTGAACAGGTCAACTGGTAGTATATGTGGGCAGGCTGGGCTTACTGCCAGGGTTTCTAGTTGGATGAGGTCGCTACCTGTGCTCCAAGGTTAGCTGGGGGTGCTGCTGACCGGGCTCCACAGTCAGATGAGACCACTGGCGGAACTCTACAATTACCTCTGGTCAGGCAAGGTCACAGGCTGTGTTCTCTAGCAGAGTAGTGCCACTGGGTTGGACTATGTGATTGGGCAAGCCTATGGGTTGAGCTCTTCATCGCTCCTGATCGGGTGTGGTCTTAGGCTGTGCTGTCCAACTGAATGGCACTGCTGGCCAGACTCCATGTTCAGACAGAGCTTAAGGCAGGGCTTCATGGTTAGACAGGGCCTCTGGCTGTGTTCTGCAATCAGGTGAGACTATAGACTGTGCCCCAAAGTTGGTTGGGGCCACAGGCTGAGCTTTGTGATCAGAGAGACCCATATCTGTGTTCTGTTATTGGGCAAGGCTGTTGTCCAGGCTCCCTGGTCAAGAAGTGTCTCTAGCTATAGCCTGTAGTTAGATGGGACTTAGAGACGTTGCTACATAATTGAGCATCCATTCAGGTGAAGCCAAACTGTGTTCAGCAATCATGCAAGGCCATAGGCTAGGCTCTGTTACAAGCCAGGGCCGTAGGCTGGGTTCCATGGCCAGGCAATACCATAGCCTATGCTCACATGTGTAGCTAGAGACTATGGTCAACAGTTGGACAAGAGTGCTGTCTTGGCTCCCCACCCAAGTGGGATTATAAGATGGGCTCTGTGGCTGTCCCAGTTCCCTGGCCAACATTCTTTGTCAGTTGGGACTAAAGTCTATATCCAGTAGTTGGGTAAGGTTATGAATCTGGCTCCTGCCCATGTTGGGTTCTAGAACAGATTCCTTAGATAGTAGGGCTCATTAAGTAGGGACCCAAGTCAGGCATAACTGCCAAATGAGTTCCCTGAATGCACAGGGCTACCAGTTCAGCTCTGCAGATGGGCAGAGCCACTGGATAGGCCACTACCATGGCCAGCAGGAATGCAGTCTGCCAAGGTCTAGACATTGGCTGCTGTAAGCCCCAGGCTTCTTCTCCACCTTTATCTGATCTCCAGTGGTCAAGATTTCTCCTGCGATAATGCAGATTCTCCCAATGATCCCCACAAGGCAATATTTGAGTGGGTCTCCCCAGGAGCATCCCACAATGCTGGGGTTGCTGGATGTCTACTTGGGCTCTCTTTTTCCTAAAAACTATGAGCCTAAGAGGCCTTCTTGGTGTATTGCTGTGCCATCTTGAGGGATGGGCAATGCAGTCAGAGCGGGGATATTCCTCTTACCCTCTGAATGCAGTCCTTCTCAATCTCTGTGATCCAGGGGATTCTGGGATTTTCAAAGTGATGTCTCACCTATGGATTATTGCTATTTAGGCTTCTCAAAAAAGGGATGAAAGTCAGGAATGACCTGTGTCATTCTGGTGGTATCACTCTTCTACAGGAACTAAAATTCTTACACCACGAAACTGCAGATCATGCTTCCCTGATTTGTAACTCTGCCTGGAGATAGAGCTATTGAGACAGTCCAAGAGATAGAGCTATTGAGACAGTCCAAGAATTTATCTAACAAATGAATAATTGGCCACTTTAGTTCATCAATATTTTATAACTCACCTTTGTTAGCTGGTTATTTTCCTCATCATCCTTAAAAGAAATATCAAGAGATTGTATCCCAGATTATTCTTCTGTGGTTTGATAAATTTTTCCAAGGAGTTAGATTCAAACATGTTTTCTACTTAACATGTTATGATATACAATACACACACAGACACATATATACACATACATACAATCATGTGGAAGCACTTTATGAGGCCTCATTTTAATCATTCAAGGCTATTAAGCATTATGTTAGAGATAGGAGATACCCACACTGGAATCTTGGTGGTGAGACATTCATTGAATAAAAATGAATTTTGGTTTTACTAAATTAAAAAATTGCTTTATAAAGAACCATAGTTAGGATACATTTAACCATAAACACTAACTACTGATCACTTAAATTAGGGTTTCAAAATGATCAGAATTTTGGTAAAGAAAAGCCTACAGGAAGAGGCCATGCCTAGAGGTTTTTTATTTTTGTTTTCTTGGGATTTTTTTAATGGATGTTTAAAATACAGATTTTAGAAATGGTGTGTTTAGTGATGATGACAAGATCCAGAGTTTTCCATGGGCATGGTGGCTGGAAAGGCATGTGATGATTGTAGGTTATAGTGGAGAAAATGACCATCAGAAGACATCCAAGAACCCAGAGGATAAGGTATGTGAAGTTTTGCACAGATAGATGCTGATGTTACACATGATATTTGGGGTTAGAAAACTGATTCTTGGCCCCAGACCTGCCTTTTGGCTGCAACCCTTTTCCTCAGCTGCAAAACAGCAACAACGGTGATGGCAAGGATGATGACTAACTTACCTACAGGATTTAATAAAGATCATGTATGTGAGCACATTTTAAAATTATAAAGCTCAATACAAATGTAAGGTATTGCTTTCATAGTTTGGGGAAAAGTTACTTCTTGGCCACTGTATCGGCCAGGATTCAACCAGAGAAACTGAATGAGTAGAAAATAAGAGATTTAATGCAACGAATTGGCTCATGAAGTTGTAGGGAACAGCCAGGAACATCTCAGATCCACAGATGGGGTCATGGGAGAGGGAGGCTGCACCATCAGGCATGAGCTGAAGCAATCTGCAGGCAGAATTTCTTCTTCTGGGGAGACTCAGTTCTACTCTCAATGGCCATTCAACTGGTAAAACCAGGCCCATGCAGGTTACCTAGAGTAAGCTCCCTTATTTAAAGTCAGCTGATCATGGACATTAATTACATCTATAAAATACCTTCATAGCAACCCCTAGATTTGATTGAATAGATGGGGACAGTAGCCTAGACCAGATGGCACATAAAACTGACCATCACAGTCACATACAATTTTGTGATCAGGAGCCAGTCACTTGGCTTCTTTAAATCTGGGTTTCAACAACTCTGAAATGGGATGGCTGTCTCACAGGGCAGTCGTGAGGACCTGAGGAAGTGCTATGTGTTTAAACAAACATTAACCTTAAAAAGTTGCCAGCACAAGGAAATGGAATTGAGCTGGCTAACCCTGGCATGGTTTCTTAGTTAACAGGAACAAAATTGCTCCCTGCCGATCTATCTCACTAATAACATATATAAATTTGTCAGCTCACCTCTGAGACTCAGTGTGTTGGAATTAGAATGATTCATACTGGGTTCTTTACAAATAATCCTTCCTTAAACATTGTTTCAAAATGTTTCACCACCGCCAATCTGGCATCCAAGTGGACACCTTCCCAGGATCTTGGGCAAGGCTCATTTCCCCAGCTTTGTCCTTGGGAATCTGAGCAGAACAATTGTGATGAGTCTCAGGATTTCCTGAACCAATTCAGCTTCTTAATAATGATATTTAAATCAAACTCACCTTGAGTAGATGGCTGAGCCCTCTCCATCACGAAGGAGAAAAATCCCCAGCACATATCATAAACTTCACATAAACCAAGCAATTTTAAAGATTCAGATCATAGGTGAATAATCTCCAAAATAAAGATTTCTTCTGTACATGTAATAATGGTGCTTTGGAATTTTTTCAAAATTGTGTCTTAAAAGGATGTTCCCTGGGCCAAGAAAAATAATTGCAAATTCACCACAGCAGATTGAGAGAAAGTCAGGGATTTAGTCTGAGAAAGTACTGTTGCCGTTTGCTGAGGATGGCATTTGGGAGGATATTGGGTTCTGCTGTGGTTACAGTCAGGCATTAATAACCACTTAGAGGCAGAACCAAAATAATGTTACAGCTGATGGTAGAGACAGGCTTTGTGAATTCTCAAGAATGCCAGTCTCCCCAAATAGAACTTCATTAACCTGCCCAATTTCCACTGGGTCAGATCACATCACATATTTTCTACTCACCAATTCCCAGTCAGCCAACCAACTGAATATCATGAAATGTTTAAATATCTCCCTTCCCTGTGTCTTATAATTTAACTCCATCTTTTTCTCTCTCTTACTTCCTCATATACCTCACCCTGAATCAAAGAGCAATCGCTCTTAATTATTTAATGCACTACAGTCTTTGAGCGCCTATTATGTTCCAGACACTTTTTTTTAAAGATTGTATTTATTTATTTGACAGAGAAAGAGAGAGAGAGAACACAAGTAGGGGGAGCAGCAGAGGGAGAAGCTGTCTCCCAGCTGAGCACGGAGCCTGATGTGGGGCTCAATTCTAGGACCCTAGGATCACGACCCGAGCTGAAGGCAGCTGCTGAACTGACTGAACCACCCAGGTGCCCCCAGGTACATTTATAATGGGCTACAATTATAGTAAAATATAAAATAGGCTTCTCACAATTTAAGAGACTAGTGCAGGAGTTAATTAAACAAATCATTATAGTAAAATATGAGATGTGAAATAAAAAAGATAAGTGCAAATGCTGTAGGTGCCCAGAGGGAGAAAGACCAAATATAGCTGAGCAGGGAGTGGGGAAGCTTCATGGAGAAGATGATGCTCAAATTGCTTCCTGAAGATGAAGAGGCACCTTCCACACATAACTGATACTCAGTGAGAATTTACTACACATCCTAAACTAGGGAAGTGCTTCATGCATGTTAGGAAGGAACCATAGTTACCTTCACTTAGAGACTTAGATGCATAACTTGTTTTTAGGTCACATCTAGTAATGGGGTGACACCAAGATAGTCACTAGAGTCCACTAAAGACTTCAGGGACTAGGAGCATTGTCCAGGCCAAACAGCAACAAAGAAGAAGCACAGCACAAAAGAGCATGGTCAACTGGGGAACAGTCCTGAACATCTTAGGAGTCCTGTGTTCTTAAAAGCAAGTAGTAAAAAAAATAAATATATAAAAAAATTTTTAAAAGCAAGTACTAAAAAATCAGCAAAGCTTTCTGCTCTTTCAGAAACATGCAGCCTTGTTGTGATTCAACTGGGCTAATATGTCCCATTCCTATGGTTTTTCTCAGACCTTCCTACAGCCTGCTCATCCCAGAGTAGACAGTTCCATATCATTTCATTATCCATATCATTGTAGGATGCAAGTCATCCTACAGAACCCAATTCTTAAGAAGAGAGACAGTGTTTTATGGATCTTTCATGTCCTCTGAGCACCAAGCCCACAGATAGAAACATATTCAATACATGCTACTTAGTTGATGAACTTTTGGTCAATACTTTGCTGTTGGAATTCAACACCATAACTGACTTCCAAGGAAATAATCACTTGAAAAAATTATCTAGCCAAATCAAAAGATAATCAAACATTCAATGTCCGGGATTAGGCTGTAGAAGAACTAGGTTTTGATTTTAGACTATTTGCTCTTTTCCAAAAAGTGCCCTAATGGCAAAACAGAAATCCTACCTCTCTAGTTAGTTGTATTTAAATCCAACCACTAGTGAAGTTGATTTTCATTATTCTTACCTCCATTTTTTTATTGATTCCCAGCACTAAGGAGTCATGATTTAAGGATAAGGATAGACCATTAAGCTGATACAAAGTTACAAAGGTTAAAGAACATTTTGAAACTATAGTAAGAACAAATCTCATTGGAGAACTGGGAGGTAGAGGAGGTGAGTGGAAAATATTATGTGAAGAATCTGCTGGGAAGCTCAGAACATGACAAGTGGAAAGATAGTTAAAATGTGTTTTCTACAGTACTTAACCTTGGACCTTATTAAGCTCAGAAATATTAGAAAATCACTTTGGGTTGAAATAGACTCTAAACAATGGTGTCACAAAAATTTCTCCAAGAAAAACTTAGGGAATTATATCAGTTTGCTAGGGCTGCCATAACAAAATACTGCATACTGGGTGATTTAAATGTAGTTTTGTACAGTTCTGAAAACTACAAGCCCAAGGTCAGGGTATTGGCAGGTTTGGTTTCTCATGAGGCTGTTCTCCTTGGTTTGTAGGCAGCCGCCTTCTCACTCTTCACATGGCTTTTCCTGTATATTCATGTGTCCCTCGTCTCTCTTTATTTTCTTTAAGGACACTAGTCCCATAAAGTCATGCCCTTCTCAGGGTTTCCTGTATCTGGTGACTGATTGAGGGAGATATAAAGGCCCAGCCATTTCAACCCAACACAAGATATAAATGCTAACACTCAGTACAGAGCATCTGCCATGTTGGCTGAGGCTTTGTCAGACCCGCAAATCAGTTCCAATTCTCAGTTGGCCTAATCCTGCCCCGCCAGGTGTTGATCCTTAATAAATATCTTTCTCACCAAATTCCATCTCCACTTCTGAAGAACCCAAACTACAACAAATAGCTTTCAAAGCTCTGCAAGAAAATAAGCTTAAATATATAATTTTATGTCCAGTCAAATTGTTACTCAAACATTAAGGCTGAATGTTAAATCATGCAGGACTCATAGAGTTACCTCCTTATGTCCCCTCTCTGAGGAAAAAAAAATTTGCTTGAAAATACACTTGAGGAGACAAAAAAAAAAATATCAAGAAAATGGAAACCATGAAAACAATGGACCCAAAGCCACAAGTGAATAAAAAAGGAAAACTGAGACACAACTGTGCAATAGGCCATGAAAAATAAAAAGTCCCAAGCAGAATATTAAGTTAGAATAATAGAAGAAAATTTTTCACAAAAAAGTAGATTCTTATTTGATAGGTAATGTGATCAAGTGAGAAAATCTTTGTAAAATGATGACCAAATTATATTTCAATAAAAAAATCAAAGAAAATTAGAAACTTTAGACACAACATGTATATTGATAAAATCCATATATAAAAGCGCATTCAGGGGCACCTGGGTGGCTCAGTGGGTTAAAGCCTCCGCCTTCAGCTCAGGTCATGATCCCAGGGTCCTGGAATGGAGCCCCGCATCGGGCTCTCTGCTCAGCAGGGAGTCTGCTTCCTCCTCTCTCTCTCTGCCTGCCTCTCTGCCTACTTGTGATCTCTATCAAATAAATAAATAAAATCTTTAAAAATAAAAAATAAAAAAATAAAAGCACATTCAAAATGTCATCATTTTGAGAAGCTAAAGTAAATGAAAATAAGTGTTCATTTTCATATTTTGAAAGCTTACTTTAGAAAGAGGATGGCCTGAAACTACATGACACAGAATTTGTATCATTTCCTACTCCCGGAAGGGCCTCTCTGCTTGATCTTGGGGTGAATGATATGTAATTGTAACATTGCTAATGACCTGTATTGGTGCTTGAATTTTCAATCCAAGCTATAGGCAAAGTGAGGAAGGCTTAAGCATATTTATAAAAGAGAATGAAAAAGTAATAAGCCTTGATGATGTTTAATTATGTTGCTGGAAGATCATGAGAATTGCAAGGAGAGAAACTGAAAGGAAGTTCAGGGCTTCTCATTTCATCTTTTGTCTCTCAGAACAGAGAGTCCAATTTGCCCAAATTTGATGGATCGAAATGAAGCATTTAAAGTCTACTATTAAAAATTCTTGCTGTATCAATGGAAGAACCCACCCAATAATGAAAAGGTAGGATGAGAGGTGGGAAGGTGGGGGAAGTGAGACAGTTCTTCTTTTCCTTTTTAATCATGCAGAATAGAGAATCAGTAGCTAATGTTCAAAATTAATAATTGGAGGAGTAAAAGTTTCACTTACTATGGGGCATTTTGAAGGTAACTATTGGAAGAATCAAAAGCAAGAAAGAATCTGCCTGTGGGAAATGGATCAGAGGTAAGCAGGGATGGAATAAGGAACCAGTGATTTTGCTGAATGCCCCACTGCACTGTTTGAATTTAATTCTCTGCATCCATAAATATGTGCCTGGCTTCTGCTCTCCCTCTGTACCCTCTGTCAGCCCGTACTCATGACTCTCTACCAGAACTTTGATGTTTTCCTCACCTTCAGAACCCAGTTTTTCCTCTTTATGTCTACCTGTTCCACACAGCAGAACTCTAGGACTCAAGAGTGGCTCAGCCCTCCATTACCCCTTTTCTGGGCACTGGCCTAGGCCTAATAGGACGGAACAGCTAGTAAAATCTTATCTCCCCAACTAGTTTACAAGTACTTTGACTAACTTCCTCTGTACACCTAGGAAGTCCAGCATCATCATACATACATGGGCCAATCCATATATATAAGGTGCACAGAGCCAGTCACTAGCAATGTGACCATGAGCAAGCCACTTCACCTCCTGAGGTCTCTCTTCTCTCATCTGTAAAATGAACACACCAAAGGTCCAAACTCTGAAAGGAAATTATCAATTTGGTGTATGTGGGTAGACAAGACTCAAGACACACCCCTTTGGAAAAAAATAGCTCTTAAAGGCATTTTCTTTATTCACCCAATCATAAATCAGAGAAGAATTATGGAAAAAAACAGAAACAAAAAACTTTGGCAACTAGTTATAGATACCTGAGCATTCTTCTTTGTTACCTGAAAGGCCCAGAAGAGTAAATTTCTCCTGAACTGAGCAACTTCAAGTTATGTGACCTCCAACAGGTCCCTTCATTCGTTTGGGGCTTAGATCCCACATCTATTTCATTATAAGAATGAAAGAGATGCTCTTTGGGGTCTGCAACCAAAGCTGGGTTCTGCATCTTAACAGCCCCTAAGCGAATGGTCCAGCGGTGCAGCCTGGCAGTCCAAAAAATAAACCATACAATGTTCTCTACCCCTGACTCGTCCAGAATTCTTCCTAAATCTGATCAAAAACATGAGATGCTGCCTCTGGCCATTTCTCTCACTGATCTTCACCTCATGTCCAGATTTCCTCTTTACCTGTTTCCTTGGACTCTAGTCCCCAGACCATCCCTCCTTTCCTGACCACCATGTCCAGGACATGGGTGCCAGTTCTGTTTTGCCTCATGCCTCGGGCCCGTGTCAGGGTCATGCCATAAAGGAAGTGAAGGCCTAAATAGCCCAACTGTTAAATTAAATTAAAGGCTTCTTTTCAAGCCATGAGAATTGTAGTAGAATACCCATCCAAAGAAAACCAAAAGTGATGTGCTTGATGCATAATTGGTATTATCATTAAAGGTCAAAAATCAGTCATCAGTGAAGACTAGAACTAGCTATGTGAAACTAAATCCCCACAAGCCACTGAGGACCAGGAAAGGTGGATGGCATGCCATCAGGGAGCAATTTGGCCTAGAGAGTTCATTGCCCTGGCAAATGAGTATTTAGACTCTAATTATCTCATTGGCAGGTTTTAGAAATTTTTAAAATATACTCTCTACAACTGTCACAGTGTCAAAACAATTATTTGCCTGCTTGAGCAGGTGTCAGGCATTGTAAAGTGTATATGTCCTTGTAAAATTAAATGAGAAACTTTCAGAAATTGGTATGAGCTGGGATCCTAATTATAGCACATCCAGATACCTAAAGTCAGGAGGTGAACAGGGGAGAATGCTGATTTTCCTTTCTCTTTTCCTTTTCCCTAAGGCACTGAATTGTAAGCACACTTGTAGTAAAGGTAGAATGTGTCACTTGAACTTCAGGGAGGGATTCCAAGCCATTTTGCCTATCATTCTTGCCTTTGAGACCTCATTAGTCCTTAAACATGTATTCATTTTCTCTGCACAGTCTGTGGATGTCCCCTGCACTATCTCTCTTGGTCCTCCACGCCAGCCCTGCATGTTCAGCCAGCAGCATTTTACAAAGGCAGAGCTAAGTGGTATTCCAAATCTCCTAATTCCAAGACACTCACTCCTTCTCCCACAGGCCTCCCTATGTGCATTCCTTCCTGACTCAGTAACTAGACCTCTGTTAGAATTACCTTGATGCGGGGGGGGGGGGGGGGG